>JAVTVY010005466.1:0-40837 GCA_036873755.1 Hanleya hanleyi | reverse complement strand
CAATACCTTTCCCAAAATGCTTTTACCTCTGAAGGGCCCTCGTCAATAGGGTTGAAAGAAGCTTGGTGGTGCAGCTTCTAGAACCAGCTATGAATCTAGCTTTGTATGGTGATTTATGCATTTTGGAGTCCAGTATATTTTTGGTATGTCGTTATGATTGGTTGGAAGACAAATACCTCTTTCCCTGAGAAACTTTTTGTGATTGTTAAATAAATCTTCCAGAGTAAATGCAGTTTGGGAGTAAGTAGATGTATTTGACGAAGATATGTCTACGCTCAATTCTTTAACCAGCACCTGGTAATAGTAATATTTACATATAAATATTATATTATTCGGAGCTTTGTCTGCTGGGACTATGACGAATTTACTCTGGAGATAAGCAACGTTGAGCCCGGTTAATACTTGGATGGGTGACCGGGTCATGTACTTGCTGGGCTGATCGGCGTCCAGGTTAATAGAAAATGAAGGCGCTCCCATGTCATAATTCAGCAGTCGTACATTTAAGAATATCCGCGTCCATAATCCAGAAACCTTTTCCATATTCCATATAACAGCATTAGCACCAAATCCAAAAGACAATCATAGAATACCTAAACATAGGCTAATTTCCTGCAAGAGAGAAGCGGTCAACATGTAGGCACCGTCGTGATATGGAAATCGACATTAAATCCTACACTCGCGGTTAAATTGGACGGAGAATTGTCACGTGAGCGATACGCCATCACATATACCAATAACGAAAGGTACCCTGGATTGTTCCGGAATGGAATTGGAAAGGTTAAAACATGACAACCAGAATTCACGTCGATCCGACAGCTCACCCAACGTTCCTCAAACCGCGTCCAGTGTCATACGCAACGAGATCAAAAGTCGACGCCGAGATAGATGGTCTCCAACTGGAAGGAATTATTGAACCGGTAGAATTTCCATACCGTAATGTGCAGCTTCCGTCATGACGATTCTGAAGCGTGACGGTCTACTACGAATATGTTGTGACTACATGTGCACAGAAAATCCGGAAGCAAAGTTGGACATTATGGGGAATATAGTGGGGCGGATATGTGGCAACTTACAGGAGGATTGTGGGTTTGGTGGTAAAAGCACCAAAATTGGCACATTTGAAGTTTATTATATAGTAAACGATTTTAGATATAGGGCCAAGCTAAATTTTCTCCGTGGATGCCCGGAAATGGCAAAATCCAATATGGCCACCATAGTAAAGCAGATATGCGAAATAATTGTGGTAAAAGCACCAAAATTGGCACAGTTGATGATCAGAATGTACTTAATGATTCCAGATATAGGGCCAAGCTCATTTTTTTCTTTTATGCCCGTAAACTGAGACAATCCAAGATGGCCACCATGTGCGTCGTGAAAATCTATTAAACAGCATATCTCCCTGAATACATGTCACAAAAACATGAATAAAATGTTGTTTTATATGTTTTCGTACACAAGGAAGCCATTACTGATGCAGAAATATTACAATTTATCATATTTTATAACTTCAGGACATGCGTCAGAATATCTATATTAACCAGTCCATATGTGATCAATTTGATGATCAGTAGACACTAAACAATTTAAGATACAGTGTCATTACGATTTTGTGCAATATCAGCTATATGTGTGAACATCAAAGATTGTGTCCATACGATACACGCATAACAAGAAGTCCCATATCGTAGTCACTTAAGAACATACATATCCGAATGCAATATTATTTTCTATGTTTTCATGAACACAAACCATCGGGCAATCGACAGAAATGCATTGCAATCATAATTATATACGAATGCATGCGAAATAGCTGCAGTTTATGAACAAAACCCAAAATTTGTCCGATCCTTTAAGCAAATATCATTCATCATATCATTCTTATTATTTCCCCAGATATAAGGCTTCCAATACCAAACTGCACCGAAAACTAACATGGATACGCCATCAAGAAACGCCACAATCAAGCAAACCAAAACAACATATTATTATGACAAATAAATTTGTGTTTCTCTTCTTGCAGATGACTGATTTGAACCACCATGCCAGCGAAGAAGCGATGTAAGATTGTACAAGATGACAGTCTGCAACCATCTACGTCGACAGTCGACCATCACCATATGGACTGGAGCCGTTGTGCCCTGTGCATTCATCAGAAGTGCTCCACTGCCCAGCAAGGTCGAAAAGGACAGATGATGGGGCTCGGTATGACCGCATGGGTGACATTTTAACAAAGTTCCGAGACTTAGGCGGACAGCCCATTTCTGTGGACATAGCTCTGTTAGATGATGGCGATGAAATCTATCAGACACTTGCCAAATATAGTGCCCAGTGGCACACATCTTGTCGTTTAAAATGTTCTTCAAGTCGACTGGCACGACTAGAGTCGCGAACAATACCTCCATGTGAAGGTGACACCCGAGATCGCCCTTACACGCGGCGCGAAGATGTAACATCAAAAGGTGACACATGTTTCTTCTGTGACGAAGGTGCAACAGAGAGTGCCCCTCTGCACGATGTTTGGCACGTGTCTGAGAGATTCCATCGCCATCATCTAACAGAGCTATGTCCACACAAATTGGCTGTTCGCCTAAGTCTCGGAACTTTGTTAAAATGTCACCCACTCGGTCTTACCCAGCCCCATCATCTGTCCTCTTCGACCTTGCTGGGCAGTGGAGCACTTCTGATGAATGTACTTGGCACAGCGCACAACGGCTCCAATCCATATGGTGATGACCGGCTGTCGACGTAGATGGTTGCAGACTGTCATCTTGTACAATCTAACATCGCTTCTTCGCTGGCATGGTGGTTCTAATCAGTCATCTGCAAGAAGAGAAACACAGATTTATTGTCATAATAATATGTTGTTTTGGTTTGCTTGATTGTGGCGTTTCTTGATGGCGTATCTATGTTGGTTTTCGGTGCAGTTTGGTATTGGAAGCCTTATATCTGGGGAAATAATAAGAATGTTCATATAATGATATTTGCTTAGGGGATCGGACAAATTCTGGGTTTTGTTCATAAACTGCAGCTATTTCGCATGCATTCGTATATAATTATGATTGCAATGCATTTCTGTCGATTGCCCGATTATTTGTGTTGATGAAAACATATAGAAAATAATATTGCATTCAGATATGTATGTTCTTAAGTGACTACGATATGGTACTTCTTGTTATGCGTGAATCGTATGGACACAATCTTTGATGTTCACACATATAGCTGATATTGCACAAAATGGTAATGACACTGTATCTTAAATTGTTTAGTGTCTATTGATCATCAAATTGATCACATATAGACTTGTTAATATAGATATTCTGAACGCATGTCTTGAAGTTATAATATATGATAAATTGTCATATTTCTGCATCAGCAATGACTTCCGTTTGTACGAAAACATATAAAACAACATTTTATTCATGTTTTTGTGACATAAATTCAAGGAGATATGACGTTTAATAAATTTTCACGACGCACATGGTGGCCATCTTGGATTTTCTCAGTTTACGGGCATAACAGAAAAAATTGAGCTTGGCCCTATATCTGGAATCATTAAGTACATTCTGATCATCAACTGTGCCAATTTTGGTGCTTTTACCACAAAAGCCACAATTATTTCACATATCTGCCTCACTAATAGGATATTCATGCTAATCTGAGTGGAGGGTATAACAACAAGCGTCTGGTCCATCATTCATAATTCAGCCGTCGTCCATTTAAGAATATCCGCGTCCATAATCCAGAAACCTTTTCCATATTCCATATAACAGCATTAGCACCAAATCCAAAAGACAATCATAGAATACCTAAACATAGGCTAATTTCCTGCAAGAGAGAAGCGGTCAACAGTTTTCAATGATGCCGGCAAGACAACATGATGTTCCAAATAAATCAAATCCGTATCGCTGATCAGTATTCTTAATCCATATGATATTCGTTGTAAAGTCGACATCTAGAGAATGATGTACCGGTATCTCAGTCACGTATTGATTGTGACTGCACATATGAGCACCATGAGTACATGGGTTCATACGGCCCCTAGCCCAGGGTTAACGCGAATTAGACACAAGTTACGAAACGTAACGCCATAGATCTCGCACGCTACGCTCGTATTTTGCTATCAGCATGAGATATGTATAGCCAAATTTGAGAAACTTTAAGTTGAGGCGCTTGGTGGTATAGCTCTGATTTATAAGTTTCTGCAATAATGTTTTCTGTCGCTAAACTTTCACCAAGATTGACTGACGTAATGCTTAGCTGCAATTGCCACTACCGTAAACAAACAGTATATAACCGTAAACAAACAGTACATCACAGTAAACAAACAGCGAAATATTTTTGTACAACTGACATCCTTTTCCTCCTCTCTGTCTTGCTACATGGTATTTCACACGTCTGTGCATATCAGGATGATTCTACGTGACGGACGAGTCCGAAGCAGTACATATGAGAAATATAGTAATGGTTCTCAAACGACTGGAGGATGCTGGCATGTGCGCACAGTTAGACCAGTGTCTTTTACGCAGCTCAAAGTGTGTATTTGAATTTTGAACTATTATGGTCGTTTCAGCCTACATCTTCTGTTTCGGAAAACAAATCAGTGGCACGCGGAACGAATGCAAGCAACTACGAATCAGACTTGGAGTTTTTGCTGGCCTTTGTCCCCATATTGCATTGGAGCGATATTGCACAGATGGACGATGTATCAGAGAAGACAATCGTCTAGAAGACATGTCCTAGCTGAGCAGAACTATGCACAACTAGAGAAAGAAAGACTCACAGTTATCTTTGGAGTCAAAAGGCAAAAGGTGTTCCAAACCTCAATTCGTCCAGGATGCAGAGATGGGCATTCACCCTTTCTCTCGTTAACTATTCCTTCACATACACACCTAGCTTGGAATCATCTCACTTCTCTTCACTAACCGTGATCAAATGGTCAGTGCAGTTATTTAACGACGGAATGAGACAAATGGGTAAGAGAAGATCAGAATCCGAGGTATCGCGATTCCTGTTGAAGTACCGAGCGACACCTAACTCATTGACCGGGAAGTCGCTCGCAGAACCCTTAATGGGAAGGAGAACGAGAACACACTTGGATTTGTTACAACGATTTTATTCTATTTGTACACATTTCAGAATACCAATCCCCCATATGAATAAAGTAGATTTTATGGTAATGATTCATGAATGGATGAGCAAGTTAATGTATATTGTATTCAAGTGTTATATACTCAAATGATTAAAGTGATCGTAAACCCTGAAGTAAAATTTCCATCAAATGAAAGACCATTGCAAACAATGTGGGAAAATATTTATTGTAACTTTCTTTCGATTTTATTACACATAGTAAACTGCAAATAAATCATGGTATTCTATGGTGGTCTGTTATGATCATATCTAGGTCCGGTGACGTCACACCGCCTTAATACATATATTTCAAACTTTGTATGCACTTTCCAATGCTTGATTCAAGCTTAAGGTGTGTATACTTTGAATTTCAACACAGACTCACTGTTTCAATGTGCATGTTTCACCAAAATCTGGGAGCTGGTAACTCATACGCGTCAAGTCAATTTGAATGTTGCATTTAATTTCTCCGATTTTGGTGAACCATGCACATTGGAACAGTGAGTCTGTGTTGAAACTTAAGCTTGAATCAAGCATTGGGGGACCGCACTGCGGTGGTCTAATGGTTAGAGCGTCGGCCTCGTAAGCGGTAGGTACTGGGTTCGATCCCAGGCCGGGTCATACCTAAGACTTGAAAAATGGAACTTGTTGCTCCCTCGCTTACGCTCAGCATTAAGAGGATAGAACAAGGACTGGTTCGCTCGGTGTCAGTATAATGTGACTGAGTGGGGTGTCATGTCTGCCTACGGCATGATATTTCAGTGGGACAGCACTATAAAATGGCAGCATTAGATCTGCTCTGTTACAAGTAGGATCCCCTTCCCCTCCCCCTCCCCTCCCTTCCCTTCCCCGTCGTGATATAGCTGAAAAAATGTTGAAAGCGACGTTAAACCCTATTCACTCACTCACTCACCCCGTCGTGATATAGCTGAAAAAATGTTGAAAGCGACGTTAAACCCTATTCACTCACTCACTCACTCAAGCATTGGGAAGTGCATACACAGTTTGAAATATAATGTACTACGGCAGTGTGACGTCACCGGACCTAGATATGATTGCAACAGACCACCATAGAATACTTTATTTGCAGTTTACTCTGTGTAATAAAATCGTAAAAAATTACAATAAATATTTTCCCATATTGTTTGCAATGGTCTTTCATTTGATGGAAACTTTACTCTAGGGTTTACGATCACTTTAATCATTTGAGTATTTAACACTTGAATACAATATACATTAACTTGCTCATCCACCCATGAAGCATTACCATAAAATCTACTTTATTCATATACATAAATAAAAATCCACAAAAAAAATTGTTTTTAGAACTGCCAGCAGAAGTACATAAATAATAAACACACAATATTGAAAAGCAGTTAATAAAATTCTGTATAGTATGTGCTACAACATAGAATATGTTAGATATGAAAATTGTTTTGCGAAGTATTTTTAAATATCTTTTTTTACTTTATCAGTAATTATCTTAGTGTAGAAATTTTGTGTACCGGACATGTGGTTCAAATAAAAGATATGTGTCAATTGGCAATTAATTATGCAGCTGCTTTCAGAACCAGGCACAATCAGAACAGGCTGTGAATGAATGGACCACAATAAGCAGTTGAGGATTGAATAGAAAGAATCTAGGGCATTTCCTTCACTGACTGCGCAAACTGGTTTGGATGTATTAGCTTTTGGATGACAGGAGGGTGACACACAGGTCTGTCTTGGATAGCTCTATACAGCTTTGGTTTGTCCTTCATATTGGCTGACACGAATTATCATTGCTTTGGACAATTATGTTAACACAGTAAATGATAAAAAACGTTTAAAAATACTTTCCAATTTCTGTCTTAGTCTTTGTTGTAGCAGTGATTTCATACAGTTTTGCGGCCATCTTTCAAGAGTGTGCGTTTTATTCTTTATTGACTTCTCCTGGCAGTGCCGAGACGATTTGTTTCTGTAATTAAATTCTCCGATTTACATTGTTTGTTTAAAGGGGTGTCATATTCACATTCCGCAAGATTTGGGGAACATCTTGGTATATGATACTGGCCAACAACTGTATTGCCTATTTAGTAATCAGATCACCTGTGATCCTTTGAAAAAAGGTAGCTGAACATATATCGCCCCCTTAAGGGGAATCCGGATGTGAGAGGTTTTGACATTTTTTTTTGTCAGGTTGAAATTTTCAAAAGGCACTAAATTATCAAGGGTGCATTATTTCATCTCAGAAAGATAGGAAACACAATTAAACACAAGAAAATATGACTATTTCTTTGAACTAATTCGATAAAAATGACTGTGGAACAAAATTGATCAAAACTGTAGTGGATTTTTCGAAATAAAATTTGGAAATTAAAGAAATGTGGTGACTGTTTAACTCACGAATAAAGTTGAATCATCTCTTCGTTGCGGTCAAACAAGAATGACATACTTGAAGTTGTTGGAAAATAGAATGCTACACGTGGTCAAGCAAACTGCATTGTTTGGAAAAATGGCGATTCACATTTCTTCCTGTTCAGGTGGACTTTTTCCGGCCTCGATGCATTAACCCTTCACACAAAACTGAACACCTGTCAATCAAAGTCCGTCTGAATAAAACAGTCATTCAACATGTTGTTGTTGTTTCGTGTTGTTGTTGTTGGTACATGATCGGGAGGTTTAATGTCATTCATCTACACACGTTTACGCTCACCCATTCTCATCGACAAACGCTTTCAAAACATGCGATCGGAATGCAGAATCATTCAGATGGGCGGGCTACTCACCGAAATTCACTATAATACCATCTTTGTTGTCTAAATTTGATGTAATTAGACGAATGATCTTTTTTCCATCACTTTCACCAATTATCAAATCTCGCGCGATTTCTCGTGAAGCATGCGGCAAGATATTAGAGTAAGGCGGCTCGAAAAAAGTACATCTCCATAGAGGTTGACAAAAATGATTTTCTGCAATAAAACTGTCGATTTAAATATTTTGTATGCTAAATATCATCATATTTCACTAAATTATGATGCATTTTTGATGTTTTTACATGTTATGGACGATATTTTCGACATTCCTATTTGGGCGTATGAATATTATTGAGATGTGATGGGTCACCTTGTTTGGAAAGGAAGCATGGTCTCTCACATTCTGAACTGTGTGGAATCAAAGCGCTAAATTCGATTTCTATGTCAATATATGGGCTGAAAAGTACGTATCTAACTGTATATTTGTGGAAAATTTGAATTTGATATCTGCTATACTTTATTTTCTATTGAATTATCTTTATTTCCTTGTAACATCGGAGGCAAAATGGCGAAATTTCAGCGGTCATTTGTGTTCACGTCCACAGTCGAATATGCAAGTACGGCCACGTGTTTCAGGCGAATTGGATAACTTTTGCTCGTAGGATCTCCAAAACTTAGTTGAGACATTTTATTTATCCTTTTCCTGGCTTTTTACAGTATTTATTTTCTGAAAGTCGCTTCCGAAATTCTTTGTCATTTCGTTTCATTTTTGCTTCACAAAGGTATTGAAAACATTTTTCAAAAAAAATATATTTTGTCATTTCATGTCTCATGGTATCATTGTGTCATAAGATTTGGTCATTATAATGATGAGGGGCGTTTTTGGAAATTTAGACTTGGCAAAAATTTTCGAAGATCCTGATTTCCCTTAAACGGAGTGTAAAACGAAGAAATGTGAGAATGGTTCCCAGTCAGTAGTGAAAGATAATTGATGAAAAAGAATGACCAATTAGAAGTATGATTGTCCATTACCTGTACTGACAGTCTCGGGTGATATGTTACCTGTTATCGGATTCACTGGAGACTCTTCACGTCTGACTGATTACCCGGTGCATATCTCCGAATGTCGTTAGTGAATCTAGATCATTACCATTCAAGTGGTCTTCTTACAGCATCAGAAAAGCAGAAAGTGTAACAGACACTCACAAGAGCAAATAATTAAGTTTTTACACTTTGACTTTACACTTTACTCTAAAATGTTTCCTTTATATTACGGTTACAAGTAGCAAATTAATTCGCCTAAACAACTTGCTAAACAAGCAATAACCTTAGATGCTCCCCAACCCGCCCCACTTCCCTAAGGTTCTGGTAGTCTTGCCAGAAGCTGCTATATTCGACCGTCTGTGGTTCATGGACGGATGGTGACCTATTCTATATCGGAAAACACACCTACAGTATCGCTCTCATTAAATGTCAACCTACCGCAGGAGTTGAGGTCCTGATACTGTTTCTCTACTGTGCAACTATCGTAGTTGTTGCGTTGCTATCGCTCGGCCGCGGTCCATCTACGGCGGCTCAAAAAAAGCTTTAGTAATATCTATATAAACAGAATTTATCTGTCAGGTTATGATTGTGGCTGTTCATTTGAACACCATGGCTATGTTAAATATGTGATATTCAAACGGTCCCTAGCCCCTGGGTTGAGCGGAATTAGGTACAAGTTAATAAACGTAGCTTCAAAGGTTTTACACGCTCTGACCGTATTTTGCCGTCAGTGACCTATCATTTTCGGGCTCTTGTCAGTTATAGATGGCACAGCCCACGAAATGCACATTCGCCTCGCTTCTCCTCCTTCAGGTTCCGACTACAGTTTTTTAAAAATTATTTTTAACTTTTTAACAAATTGACAGATTTATATCGCCGGGATAGCTATGGGATCATACAGATGTCAGGCACCGAAATTGAGGTCAGTAGGTCAAAGGTCCAGGTCACTGTGACTCAAAAATCAAAAAATCATTAAAAACCGCAAGTTTGTGTGAGTGTATATATGAGGGGAATACGATGTGTCGCATAAAAAACTGGAGGTCAAAGGTCAAGTTCACGATGACCCGAATATCAGGAACATTAAAAATTGTTTTGTTGAGTGGACACGTTAGTGGGAGACGATATGTCAGGTATTAAAGTTGAGGGCAAAAGATCAAAGGTCAAGGTCACTGATCCAAGTATCAGAAAATGATTAAAACTAGATGTTTGGGTGAGTGTTTTCGTGAGGTCCCCAACTCGGGGAATTATTGAAAACAGTGTGCTGTAACGCCAGATCAGCGATGTGGATTTTCATAAGAACTTCGGGAATACCCCAAGCTTGTGTCAAACAAATCAAAACAAAAAAAAACTTATTGGGGTCGAAGGATTAAGATCACTGTGGACCAATAATCAGGAAATCATTGGAAATTTCAATATTTGTGTACGTAAACAGTTGATGCATTAGAAGGAGAAGTTATATCGAATAACAAGATTGAGGTCAATAGGTCACTTTCAAGGTTACTGGCCATCAACAAAAAATTTAAACATACAAAGCATGAAAGATAAATAGATTTATTTCTAAATGACATAGCCCGTACTGCCAATTATGCTGTTATTTTATGTTGGTTTTGGAAAAATACACCCGTCAAGTGAATATTGCGAATTATTCGTATAGGTTTGTGTAGCATGTGTCCTTACATTCGCACAGGAACCCTGTAGATAGATATTTTTCTATGGTAAACTTCTAGTAACAGAATCGTATGGTCTCCAACTCACTGTCAGTGTAAATAAAATCGACCATCATCGGCGTTGTCTAGTTTAATAGGTGGATGATAACCTTCCAATCTCACATTTGCTTCGAACCAATACTTGCGAAGCGCGGTCAGCTGCTTACGGCATATTCGAAGTTGGACAGTTGTAAACGTACTTGTATTTGAAAAAAAATTCTATCCGTTTTCGAGAATTAAAAACATTAAATACGGCAATACAGAAATAAGATAGCGAAAAACGGTGTCAATGCTGAAATGTTCGCTTCATCATTGACTTGAACCTCATTGTCACTCTGTCACTCTAGCATGCATGACATGTTCAGCGTATGGAAAGGCATATTTAGAGGTGTGAGGGGCATTCCGGTGTGGAAGCAACCGTGGTCCGCCAGATATGAGGGTCCGGGGACCATGGTATCTGGATCTGGGTGCCCGGGTGCTTCTTTCACTCCTTTCTCTCCACCCAGGTGCAAATGTTTTCACCGGGGTGAAAAGGTTTCCACCTGGGCGCAAACGTTATCACCCTGGTGGAAACCTGTTTTAACACAGGTGGAATCCTGTTTTCACCCAGGTGAAAATCTTCTTACCCCGGTGAAAACGTTTCCACCCAGGTGAAAACCTTTTCACCCAGTTTCCATCCGGGTGAAAACTAAACCAAAAGAAGCAAACCTAGAACATCTTCAATATGTTGTAGATCACCGTATAGAGGTACTATAGGAATCCTTCTTTTCGCGCAGGGTTAATTTTCGCACGCATATGATTTTGTGAATGTTGCGAAATCAGAAAGAAACACGAGATATTGAGATATCTAATGAAAATGTATATCACATTTCTGACATCAGTAAATATTGAGGAAATTGTCATGTCGGAGATCTCTATTACTGTTATAATTAATGTTAATCTAAAATGACCACGTTTGTCCGCTGATACTACTTACGACTTCTCGCATAGTCAGGGCGAAATTGGAATATTTTACAATATGCAAATATAATGCTCAGGGTCTTTTAATATTCGGTCCGTATCTTCCGAATGCGGGATATCCTGAACGATCTCTCCGGACATTTCAAGCTGACTCGCGGTTCGTGAACTAGGATCGGGTCATTTGTTTGCATAGGAGCATACCATAAAATATAAGTTTTAATTTGTTTTCACATTAACCGTAAAGGGGCGCATCTGGTATCATTAAAAAATAATCAAATGAATAAAACATAACATAAATGCAAAATAAAAAATGCCACGACGTCTACATGCATCTGATTACTGCATTCATATATGGCACATCTGCGAAATTAATGGATTATATTGAGTACACTGAAAAAAAAATCTTAAAATTTAAGGAATGTTCCCCGACTATTACACCGGCGGAATATTCCTTAAAATTCAATAAGGAATATTCCGTAACATGTTAAGGAAATTCCTTAACATGGTAAGGAATATCCCTTAGTTATGTTGAGGAATATTCCGCTGGTGTAACAGTCGGGGAATATTCCTTAAATTTTTAAGGATTTTTTTTTTCTGTGTACCTGATCAGGTGAGTATATAAGCTGACCACCTGTCCACAATCAGACCCATGTCATCCTTAGATCCTGCCGATAGTCTGCGATATTTGGCCAACAATATCGACAAGTACGAAGCCGGAAAGTCTGCAAGAGAAACGTTCCATACGTCGAGCTGCTCAAGGGAATTTTCTGATAGCAGGATGCCAACAAAATTCCGTTGTTTTGATCATTGAAAGTGAATATATTTATTATGAGTTTTATCTTTGATTGTTCGAGCGAGATACTATTCTTTTTTGGTATAACCCATTTACATAGGAATGCGAAAAGTGAGTCCTTGTGACCCGCAATTAATATATTTTGTAGACTTTATATATGGCGAATATGTATATATTACCGCTAGTTCAACCTAAGGCGCTCGCAAACTAATGGCGTATTCGTGACAAACACCGGGTATATTTGCCTATTCCATCCAAGATTGAATAATACAATACTTTTTGTTTTCATTTTTTTATTGCATTTTCTGCATTCATTGGGGATGCTCTTGATTTTCGCCTATTTTCTACAAACAGATTTTAGTTTATCACATGTTTTCTTTACATTTTTGTCATTTCTAGTAACGTCGTCATAATTGACTTTATTTATTTTTTTCAACGAAAACCAAACAAAACTCTTGGAAACGTTTACACCGTTTTGAACATTAGAGTAAATCGATTTTTGATCAAATTTTGCGAAAAATGTATTCATGTAATTTCTCCAAACAAAAATGCATGATGAATCAACCGTGATTTTACCCTTGATCCTCTGCTCGGGAGGTTATGTAAATAGACTCCAAATGACCCCAGTATGATAAACTACAAATTCACGGAGTGTCAGCTCTCAAGTTGTTGTCGTTCCGCAGATTGCGCAGAAAGTTTGGTGGGGGGGGGGGTGGCGAATGTCCCTCCCCCAGGCCTGGTAGGGTTAAACAAGGAATTGTTTGCATAAAATAGTCCAAGATATATAGAAAACATACAAATTTGACCCCGTCTTTGGAAGACCCGCGGAATATGCCGTTAAAAGAATACAAGTAGTGGCCTAGTTACCCCCACTGAATGGCAGCCTCCACACCTTTATAGAACAATTGCATATCGCCACTTGCATTCGTGGAAACAGAAGAACGTATTATTTCTCGTGTTGAGTTGTTGTAACGTATGCTCGCCAATATGTTGTATTCTTCACTGGACAAGCAAAGAGGCGCAAAAGCATCAAGAAAAGCCCTTAGGTGTGATGCAGTCTTACCTGGCTATTTCTTAGCATAAATTTCAAGATTTTCTGTTAATATTATCTTGTTTTTTCATTTCGTTTTCGTCCTCACTCACCTCCTGTGTACTTACACTTACAACCGGTGACGTCGACAGGTCACTTTCGGATGACCTTTGTGAGGTCACTCCCGATTCCGGTCACGTGTTCGAAAGTGCACAATAGTGAAAATGCGCACAATAGCGGAAATCATGCGCAGGGTTAAAGGTCACTTTATGTCACATGACCGGAACCGGTAGTGACTTCACAAAGGTCAGACGGAAATGATCTGTTGGCGCCACCTGTCGGAAGTAGATCAATAACGCCGTAACTTCCCTTTGTATACTACTCCCTGGTAAACATGTTCACGTGTAAACTGGATGGAAGTAGTAATCGAGGCGGACACTGGGCTCCAGGTTAGGACTTTCGTCTCCTGGAAGCCAATGTCCCAGGACATCCAAATCCAGACCTGAATGCCCGACGGACAATTAAATCCAGATCTTAGTGTCTTGGGACACTTACGTCTAGATGCGAGTGTCCTCCGGACACTGGATGCATGGGGCCACCGTTTCCGTCACACCGGCCTTTCAAAACGGTTCACAGATAATGGAAAGATAACTGATGCAACGGAATAAGGAATTAGTAGTTTGAGGTTTGACAGTATTGGAGTAGATGATGAGTTGATTTCCAATTCACTGGAGAGTCCGACTGTCTGACTGATTACAGGGTGTATGCCCCCGAATCCACAAAAGTCGTTAGTAAATCTAGGTCATTACCATCCGAGTGGTCTTCTTACAGGAGGCAGGAAAGCAGGAACGGTAACAGAGTCTTTCAAGAGGACATCAAATATCCGCGATTCCCGGAGAGATTTCGTTCTTCCGCAGTTTGCCGCTGGCTCCGCTCTTAGGCCATAATTCCAATTTCCAAGAAACCGTCACGACGATTAGAATCATTCCAAGAGTCGTCAGTAGAGGTCACGAGAAAGCAATTCTTCTCACTGCCCAAAACGAATTATTACGTTCAACCTAGAATTACTTGCTTCACAGAAAACTCAAGCGAGAGACTTGCGAAGAAAGCAACGAATCAAGTAATTTCACCAGATAATTCGTTTCCGAAACATAGCAATGCTTGTTTAGCCTGATGTATATTTCGGTTATTGTGCCAGGGAAATGTCAACTGGAAACGCAACAAACCAATTACGGAACATAAAATGACCGCATTGTGCAGCAAACTGTTACTAATTTATAAAAAATACCACCTTTAGTTTCATTTTGTCTTTTTAAATCGCTTTTCATTGTCGTTCATCTTGCACTGAATTTTTAAGTATCAATGATAAGGCATCTGAACTGGTCTAATCCATTAATTGTCATCCAAACTTCAAGAAAAGTGCTTCGCAGATTCAGGAACCGTCGAAAGACCTGCTCAAGATTCAAACTTTGCTTATGATTTTAGCAATACACAAACCGGTGTGGCCGAGACTATACTCCTCCATCAACCCTATTAGCGTTTATTTAATGCATTAGGCTTTGCCACATTTCGAGAATCAGTGTTAGAGCTAAACATATTTCCTTCACCTTTATCCTTATAAGATATTTTTAAATTCAAAAGGTGATCAAAATATAGGTGCACTCAAGGAGAGGTGAACCTGAGGTTCAACAGTAGAACAAAAATGCTACTTGATGCATATTATCAAACTTCATCCTGATACCTTAACAATACATTCGACGATGTGGAAATATAATGCAACATTTCTAAACCTTCGAATATGCAAATCAATAGATTGAATGAGACTTTCTAGAATCAGCCTTTGGAAGCAAATTGATAAAAAATATATATGTTCTGGATAGGTTCATCGGAGGGTCGTAGCGTTTTCATTAAGGCTGTTATCCGGGTGTCCTATTTGACGCCATGTTAAAAAGTCGTGGTTAGTGATTCAAAAACCTAACGAGAGAATTAATACGTCGTGGGGGATCTCTTATGGAAACAGACAAATAATGTTTTCAGACAAAATATTAACTGAACGTCTTAATACAGGGTAAACGTACACAAAGGATACGAACACATTCCCTTTCACTTCGTTCCGTTCTGCTAGATAACGCGCACTCGAGCTGTGAACACAGAACGTGCTCCATCTAGTTCCATGGCGCCATAGCTCACAATCCATCCACGTGGCTATATACAGAAATAAAAAATTAAGAACTGTAACTACAAAGATTTACAGTTTTTCTGGAATATGTGATCAATAACTATAGTTTTCGAGTTCCTTTTAGCGTATAATGCCGCCAAAATATCGACCCATATGCGATCATATGGGAGTCAATTTTGCAACAAACATTACATGCTATAGCATTATGTTTCGTGGATTGAAGGGTAATGATTACGACATTATTTGGGGTAAATATGATCAAGTAAATTCACAATAGGACAATGCCGAGATGGAACTCTTTAGCCATGAAAGGCTTGACGACGTCATTGGCCACGAATGAAATTCAATTGAATTTATTGACCAATCAGGTGCCCTCATGGAGCGTACAATCAATATTCCCCCCCAGCCCTTACCACCTTGATTTAAATCATCTGAATAAACATCCGCCCCTTCACCCCCC
This sequence comes from Hanleya hanleyi, assembly GCA_036873755.1. Lineage (NCBI taxonomy): Eukaryota > Metazoa > Mollusca > Polyplacophora > Lepidopleurida > Hanleyidae > Hanleya > Hanleya hanleyi. The sequence continues at coordinate 24,803 of JAVTVY010005466.1, read as the reverse complement.
TCCCCCACCTCTTCCCCATATGTTTTCCCCTCTCAGTTAAACCTTACCAAACATACATAACTATGATAGTCACGACAATTGCTATTATAGATGGCTATATAACAACGGACTAGTTGTGTAGTATAATAGCAATATGCTCAAATTACATGAACAGATTTTTTTTATTTTTTTATGTTGGACTAGAATGTTACAATGAGGCTACCAGTATGCACAACCATCATAGATCACAACCATTTCATATTTGCGTGACGTCGAGCCAAGGTTAGATAGCAGGGCCGTTTCTCGCCTTTTGCGATTAGAGAGTTCCATCTCGGGATTGCACTATTAGTAATTATTTGTGGTTTAATGGTACGATAACATTCAAAAAAACGTATTCGATCCATCGAGCTTCTTAATAACCGCGATCCGTGGAGCGTGCCGTATTTTGATTTATTCTCTGATAAGCACACAAATCAATCAAAGCCGGACAGCAGAACAAATATTGGAATTCAGACTTGAACTATTTCACTCAGGGCACGTTTAGGTTGTATAAAAAATGCAGTAGATTCGTTCGCAATGATGCCGAGTCAGGAAACGCAATCAAACAATCGCCACTTCAATGCGGGTATGATGGCACTTCATTCCGCTTTTTCCAGATTCTTCAGAGAGAAAAACCTTCGACAAATAGTTTAAAAAACGTTATATAACGAGATATAAATGTTAACATGGCGAAGCGAATAAACTATCTAACATTACGTCGATACTTATTTTCTGATAAACCTTTAAAGATCCACATAGATTATCTTCGATCCCATCGTACTGCGTACGGCTGTCACACATACCTACTGCAGTTTGCACGATCTGCGTTAGCTTTATGAGCGATCCGCGAACGTGCGCAGAGACGATGCTTCGATCCGGGCTTTCCGGGCTTAGCATGAAGAGTTCAGCTACCCTTTGATCGTGATGCTGAAGTGAAGATTGAAGCTCGCTATTCTACTACAATGTAAATATGGGGATCAGTAAATATTATTCTTGTGTAAATGTCCTCATTGATCACCTATCATTCACAGGGTATTTGATCCCCTCTGTCTGTCATCTTAGGGTGCCGATCAGAGCATAGCTCGAAATGAAGAACATCCATAAAATGCACATCCCTAAATCCACAGTGGCATGGTTAGCAGTGGGTGTCTTCGTCGATGCTGTTGTTGTTAATATTTTTTTTTTCATCAAGAATGTAATTATTTTCCCCATCTTTTCATATGCCACAATGACAGTGGATATAACAAAAATGCTTTCTATACGACCTACACCGATCAACATACCCCTCCTCTACTACATTTTTATCTATATGTCCTCATAGGTTCTTTTGAAAAAAATATATATATACTTATTAATTTTCATAATTTATTGAAAACATTTATACGTAGACATCGACCATCCAATATCCCACAGGCCAGGCAACTGTGGAATAGACAAGACAAAAAGTTGGATTAACCCTATCTGGCCGGGGGGCATTATGGCCCGGCTACCAAACTTTATCTCCTATCTCCGGAACGACGAAAAAATGAAAGCTGACCCTCTGTGACGCTTTAGTTTGTCATATTGGGGTCATTTTGATCCTATTTGCAAAACACCACGAGTAGAGAATCATGGGTAAATTCAAGATGGCGGCTATTTGGGATACCAGAAAATTGAAATTTTCGTTATTTTTCTTCAAAAAGTGCTGCTTTTGTTCGAGGAATAGTGGACAAAATCTATTTTATTTTACATCAGACTATTATTTACTAATTTATCAACCAGTTCTTGCAAAGAAAACACATCAATTGAAAATTCGAAAAATCTGACCGACAAATCGACCAAAAATGTCTGGTTTGAAGATGACGTCATTGTGACGTCATCAAAGCGGCCATCTTGGATTTTCGGATAGAGCTTGACGCAAGGGTATAATGTGGTAAGTTTCAACCCTCTAGTTCAACAGACAACAAAAATATTTAGGGGAGGGGCGGGGGGAGCAGGCCTGGACAGGTCCCAAAAAACCAGATAGGGTTAGTCCTGATTGGAGTTTGGTAATGTCTGTTGCCTTGTACACTGAGTTTGCTTCAATTTCATGGACCGGGTAACTCAGTCTATGCAAGTATTGAGGGTGATCTTTCATCTCCCTGAGTTATTGATTTGAAAATCTAGATTGTTATTAATCGCCACGAAGAGTGTTATGGTTTCCACAAAATGGTGTTACTGAAAGGAAGACAGACAAATATACCCTGTAGTGTGTTTTAGGGAAATCTGGGAAGAAACACTTAAAAACTGGATTTCATCGTTGTGTGCGCGTAGGCCTATCAAAGTCGGTGTATGGAATCACGTGTCCACATGAACAGTGACAAATATGGGACTAGTAGAAATGCAATCAACATCAAAGCGAGGCCGTATCCAGGGCGCAGGTGATGGCACTTCACGCCGCCATTCACAGATTCTTCACAGAACATAACGGATCTTCAACAAATAGTTTTCAATCATGCATATGTAATTGGTCTAATATTCTGTCATCCGTGTTTTGTTATCGACCCAACAAAGACTCCAAGTATCGATTCACGTATAAGCACGTATATAAGCTGGTCAAGCGGCACTGAACGGGAACATGGAGTTAACCGGGTCTCTAGTTTTCATCTGTGTTTACGGAAACGTCCCTTTGATCCTTGTTCCAGAGAGCAGAATGGCGGTCGCTATTATATCGCAATATCAATAAGAGGATCAGTGGATACTTTTAAATTCGTGTGTAAATACCACTATTTAGCTATTTAGCCCCCATCATCCACAGAGTGTTTGATCATCTCGACGACTTCCAGCCCATCTTGTCGATTCCGTCAAAGAGTATTGCAACGAGTAATTCGGGGAGGATTGGCCAACATACAACAGGATTGGCACCAATATTAATCCGAGCCAGCATCAAAACCTGTTTTTAATACTAGAATGACACAGGAGTCTAATTATCTGCTGAACTTGTTCGTGTTTCCGCCTTTTTCCTTCGACAATGATTGACGTTGAATTCACGGATATAACACCTTCGGACGGCACAATCTTTTGATATTTTCCACAGTCTAACAAAGCCAGAGTTTTCGACGGAAATAAACCGTTTGATAATCACGCAAACTGTCTGGAAATGATGCCATATTTGGATACTGCTTCTCGATAATGTTTACTGTATTGGTCCACGTGGTACCGCGTATAATTGTTGTGGACGTGATTTTGAAATTGTTTCACCAAACTAGCTACCTGATTGGCTAAGAAATGCAGTTTCAATTTCGCACGGGATTTATATAGCGCTGAAGTCAGATATAATATTCCGTGATATTATATCTGAGTTTACTGAGATTGGATGAGTGGCATCTATATAAAACTTTTATTGTATTAGGTAATGTCTATTTTATGATGGCAGAGAGGGACCACCGCACTTCGCCCTTGAAACATTTTGGGCGAAGGCGCGATAGTGCGATAAAGTAAAGCGCGAGCAATAACACTATGAGTCAGAGTTTGGTCTGAATTGCTCTGCATTACCATTGTTGGCTCATCCGCCCGTTAGTTGGATTATATCGTCTTTTCCTTGACTTATTATCTATCTATTTCAAATCGGTAGCTCAGTTACTTACGTTGGTATTTGAAACACCATTCAAATATTAATCCACAGATAAACTGGAGATATTACAAGTCACCCATAACCGTATGTCGGACCGAATGAGCCGAAATCCCGATAAGCTTCTCGGTCATCCGCGCCTCGACTTTGGAAGTTATTGGTCGCTCATAATCCTGTCTGGCGAAATTTCGCTAATCCTGACATGGACATCACGGCGATTTCTTTAGTTCTACAGCCAGGAAGATCAAATTACATCTTATCGATGTGTCCAGCTGATAGCGGAATGTTCGACCTCTGGTTGGTTTGACATGGCTGAAAACGGATTTCCTAGCCGATAGAAGCCGCAATCAACCGTTCTATTGTATTTTACTGGTACAGGTAACTGGAGGACTCGGGTCTCGCTTCCACGATGCACTGCGCATGTATAACAGTATACAAGCTACACAACTGACACCCCTGTTTAAATATTCACTTGTCTTCTGCTGTATTTTGTTAAGTTTGCTTTCCCTTATTAACAGAAGATACTGTGTATTTTATATGAGGAAAATGCCGTTAATACAGTCGCTATAATCGAACTTTGTTTTGGAACAACAAAATAATCTTTTGGGATATTTCATATATTTAATTGAGGTGGCCAGGTTCCTGCACTAATGCAGACATTTGATAAAGAAAATATGAGTAATATTTTTACTAAATGTTACTAGCTAATAATATATATTCATTATATCGAAAAAGGCTTCCTAATGGAATGTAATCTGTAGATTATATGCGGATCCTTCTTCCCTGTCGCATCTTAGACTCGTACCCAGCTCCAATTCGCTATCGCTCTATGGAGACTAGTTATCGACAGGCATTTTAAATCAGCACTGCACAGTGATTGGCCCATGGTATTCTCCACCCACAATGCCCCTCCATGCTTGTTTGGACGTCGGCAAAATGGTACATCTTCAGAAAATTTATGACCTAGGCCTATCCCAAAGTTCACAAGATCATTATTGTTTAGCAGCATCAGATAAACAAGACTAGTACGATCAGACAACATGAAGGCGAAAATACTGTATAATTGACGTAATTCGTTGTTTTCCGCGTTTCAATGGTTGATCTTCAATGCAGAATCTAGGTCAACTAAATTTATAATGTCTGCTGCTTCAAACGAGTAGGCCTACAAGTACGTTCAGTTTTATTTTTTTAACAACAAAACTTGCATAATGTTAGCAACAAAAGTACATATCATAGGGCGTATGAACAGTACTATGTATTGAATGAAGAACAGAAATGCTGCAAATCCCCTGACCTGATCATGAACATGTCACGCTGAGAACCTTGGAAATTATAGGTCATAAATTTTCCGAAGATGTACCGTCTTGCTGGACGTCGTGGTAATCGTAGAAGCGAGGGCTTTATTTAGGAAACCTACCATAATCGCTCATCGCTCATCAAATCTTACAAAGGATCTATATAATACTTGGTGGATTGGTGGCCGTAGCGCTCAAGGCCCTTTATCGCACCATAGACGAGTACTGGTCACTAGATACACACGAACAACAACAACACATATGGTCGAGGATAGTTCCCATGGCCCACAATCAAGTGGCCTGTTATTTGTTATTTTTTTGACTTAGAATTTTTCCAGCAATTTCCACATGTTGTTGGGGCACTTTATTTACCCGTCCAACAATTTACGAACTAGAAAAAACCTGTCCGAAAATAACGAACTGGCACCGACGGAGATCGAACCCGCCATTCTTTGCTCCATAGTCAGGTATCTTACCCCTGAGCCACGGAAGCAGCTGAAAGCAACCGTTGGATTTTTTTTTATATACCTAACACAAACCTAACCCTAACCCTAACCCCAAAACCCTAAACCTAACCCTAACCCGTAACCAGTAATACTGACTAAACGCTAATTAGCGCAAATTTGCATCCTAATTAGACGTAATCACGCTTAAGAGCATTCAGTCACGTGATTTCATGAAGTCACGTGATTCCATGGCCTAAAGTCACGTGATTTCATGGCGTAGGCTACCAATCTAGCCCCAGAACTCACTTTAGCTGCGAAAACTTGTTCCGCCAATACGGAAATAGCCGAACGTGAGATTGGTAGGCTACTTGATTTTGGGCCATGGGAACTATCCTTAACCAACACATATTGACATTGGTCTATTTACCGGTCTAGATTTAGACCGGTAATTCAGCCAATCAGAGAATACAAAATGCCTGTCGCTGACTAGACCCCAACGGTGCGTGTGAGTTGAGGGCTAGGTACGAGTCTAGTCGCATCTCCGCAATATAATTCCCGATTGGTAAGTGTGATGAGTTATTCACTTACATTCGATCAATAATCGCAACACGAGATTGTTATTCTTGGATGAATAAATTGAGAGAATATGAGTATGGCGAGATTGGAGGACCGAAAGTTCCACATGTAATATAAGGTTGTCTTACTCAAGAATGAAATGGTTAAGAGACGTACCCTAGCTTATATTATACCACCGGCATTTGTATATTAAAATTTCAAAACTGTGGGTTAGATGTATCGAATTTTTTTCCTCAAAACATGAATATGAAATATCAAGCTTAATAACGTAAATAAAATAGGTCCCTGTATTACATAAACCCGGCAATCCCATGTGGTCAGCACATGTCGTACACCTCCATTTTGCAAAATAAAACACATCTGCTGGGCGAAAAGAGCGGTGATGCAAGAGAAACGATTCCTCGACGGCAAATTGTTTACATAACAGAGAAGGAAGAATTGATACATTTTATAGTCTCTTTTGTTGTGTTATTATTGACGATTTGTTTAGTGATAATCTGTATTGTTTGGTCATGATATTATAATAATGTCTCAAAACCTTCCAGTTACCGCACCATATTTGCCTATGAAACCCAATTGGCGTAGCGTTTAACTTAAAAATCTATTGTTCAGTTCCGTATATAAACAATTAGAAGACTTTAAAGCTAAAATCTTCTATTAAACCCATACACATCATGGACTATTCCCCCCGCCGCCCCTGGCCTTCGGGTTATTTTCATATCCCCCAATGAGGATTTTCACCTTGATTCGATGTTATTTGCCTTTCCTAGTTATATAATATGTGATTATATTGTATGTGGAGTATAAGTTGAATGCACCGCTGGCATGGTAATCCAGTGATAATCCAATGAAACGCAGATAATGGTCCCTGTTGAAGTGGAAAATAGTCAGCATAACTTTATATGGTTAAAAAATCAGCACAAATATATGATATAGATATTATGACAAATAGGACAAATCATATCAATTTAGAGAGTGACACGAATTGAAGATAGTATGACATAATATGGAATACAACACAAGTGTCTAGTCCGTCATTCAATATTCAGCCGTCGTCCAATAAAGAATTTCCGCTTCCATGATCCAAACACCTAATTCATATAATAACATTATCACCAAATTAAAAGGATAAATAATAGTATACATGGAACTATGCTAACTTCCAGTCAGACATAAGCGGTCAACAGTTATCAATGATGCCAGCAAGACCTCATGATGTTCCAAGAATAATATTCAGGGTAGCCAGTATTCCACACATCTAAGCTTTTAAAATTCTTAGTCGTAACCGATCCAGTAGTTGGACTCTTACTGGCGGACTTCTGTCATTTCAATTGTGTCATTGACAGGTTAAGTATACAGTCATCTAATATTATGACTCGCCTAGTTTGCGATATTCTCCTGCATTTAAAATATCTTAACATCTGACTGGAAGCGCGAAATCAGGATGCGAAGGCAGGATGCGAAGGACGAAGGCATTATGCGAAGCTCGAGTTCAGGATGCGAATGCAGTATGCGAAGCTCGAAGTCAGGATGCGAAGGCAGGATGCGAAGTGCGAAACCAGGATGCGAAGCGCGAAGTCAGGATGTGAAGTCACGATGCGAAGCCAGGATGCGAAGCGCGAAGTCAGGATGCGAAGGCAGGGTGCGAGGGACGAAGGCAGTATGCGAAGCTCAAAGTCAGGGTGCGATGGCAGTATGCGAAGCTCGAAGTCAGGATGCGAATGCAGTATGCGAAGCTCGAAGTCAGGATGCGAAGGCAGGATGCGAAGTGCGAAACCAGGATGCGAAGCGCGATGTCAGGATGTGAAGTCGCGATGCGAAGCCAGGATGCGAAGCGCGAAGTCAGGATGCGAAGGCAGGATGCGAGGGACGAAGGCAGTATGCGAAGCTCGAAGGCAGTATGCGAAGCTCGAAGTCAGGATGCGAAGGCAGGATGCGAAGTCAGGATGCGAAGTCGCGAAGACAGGATGCGAAGTCGCGAGGCCAGGATGCGAAATCAAACAAAACAATGAAAAAGACTGGAAGCGAAGCACGAAGGCAGGATCGGAAGCGCGAAAGCAGCATGCGAAGCCGGGAAGGCAGGATGCGAAGCCGAGAAGGCAGGATGCAAAGGCAGGATGCGAAGGACGAAGACAAGATGCGAAGCTCGAAGTCAGGATGCGAAGGCACGATGCGAAGTGCGAAGTCAGGATGCCAAGTCAGGATGCGAAGCGCGAAGTTAGGATGCTAACTCGCGAAGGCAGGATTCGACGGCAGGATGCGAATCGCGAAGTTACCGCACCTGACTTGCGAAGTGGCGAAACCAGGATGCGAAGCCAGAATGCAAAGGCAGGATGCGAAGAACGAAGGCAGGATGCGAAGCTTGAAGTCAGGATGCGGAGGCAGGATGCGAAGTGCGAAGCCAGGATGTGAAGTCAGGATGCGAAGCGCAAAGTTAGAATGCTAAATCGCGAAGGCAGGATTCGACGGCAGGATGCGAAACGCGAAGTTACCGAACCTGACTTGCGAAGTGGCAAAACCAGGAGGCGAAGGCAGGATGCGAAGTGGCGAATCCCGGATGCGAAGCGCGAAGTCAGGATGCGAAGTCGCTAAGGCAGGATGCGAAGTCGCGAAACCAGGATGCGAAATCAAAACAAAACAATGCAAAAGACTGGAAGCGAAGCGCGAAGTCAGTATGCGAAGGCAGGATGCGAAGCGCGAAATCAGGATGTGAAGTCACGATGCGAAGCCAGGATGCGAAGCGCGAAGTCAGGATGCGAAGGCAGGATGCGAGGGACGAAGGCAGTATGCGAAGCTCGAAGTCAGGATGCGAAGGCAGTATGCGAAGCTCGAAGTTAGGATGCGAAGGCAGGATGCGAAGTCAGCATGCGAAGCCGCGAAGGCATGACGCGAAGTCGCGAAACCTGGATGCGAAGCGCGAGGCCAGGATGCGAAATCATAACAAAACAATGAAAAAGACTGGAAGCGAAGCACGAAGGCAGGATCCGAAGCGCGAAATCAGGATGCGAAACCGGGAAGGCAGGATGCGAAGCCAGGAAGGCAGGATGCAAAGGCAGGATGCGAAGGACGAAGGCAGGATGCGAAGCGCGAAATCAGGATGCGAAGGCAGGATGCGAAGTGCGAAGCCAGGATGCCAAGCGCGAAGCCAGGATGCGAAATCAGATGCGAAGCACGAATTTAAGATGCTAACTCGCGAAGGCAGGATTCGACGGCAGGATGCGAAACGCGAAGTTACCGCAGCTGACTTCGCCCCTTCGCATCATGCCTTCCCGACTTCGCATCCTGTCATCGCGCTTCGCATCCTGACTTCGCATCCTGACTTCGCGCTTTGCATCCTGGATACGCACTTCGCACCCGGCCTTTGCATCCTGACTTCGCGCTTCGCATCCTGCCTTCGTCCTTCGCATCTTGACCTCGTGCTTCGCATCCTGGCTTCGCCACTTCGCATCCTGCCATCGCGACATTGCATCTTGACTTCGCATCCTGACTTCGTTTTGTTCTGATTTCGCATCCTGACTTCGCGCTTAGCATCCTGGCTTCGCCACTTCGCATCCTGACTTCGCGCTTCGCATCCTGGCTTCGCCACTTCGCATCCTGCCTTCGCCACTTCGCATCCTGCCTTCGCCACTTCGCATCCTGACTTCGCGCTTCGCATCCTAACTTCGTCCTTCGCATCCTGACTTCGCATCCTGCCTTCGTGTGTCGGTCCGTAATCATTAACACAATACAGCGATATCCCTTCTCGGCCATCATATAAAATACATTACATTATTTATTTCCGAGAAAACGAGCAAAACGCATCTCCGGCAAACTAGGACCGGAAGTTTCTGGGGCCTATACGGGCCCTGGTCCCTCTCCTGTTGCTCTATGATAATTCGCTTATTTTAACTTTGTGTTAATACATCGTATTCGTATCGTAATGTTTCAATACGAAATACAACTAGAAAGTCAAACAGATTCAGGCATGATATGTGACATTTTGACTGCGACGATCTAGGATCCGGAGCTTCCATGGCCTAGGCGGCTCCTGAACCCTCGCCGTTTGGGCTGTCATAGTCGAACCCTCTATGAATTGTCGCTAGATCCGCTCTTGAAGATGTGTGTTTTATGTTCATGTATCTAACTGTCTAAGTATGATAAACGTTAAAATATCAGTCCCCCCTCCCCAAAGCCAACATATGATAACAAGTGGAATATAAGTGACCATTGCCAACTAACATAATATACATGTACCTCGAAATAATTTCAGAATAATTACGGGTGCTTATATCTTTCTATCTACATGAACGTCTCGAAACTAGACCTATACGTCGAACTTTGAGCAAAATACCGGCCCGAATATTTGCATTTAGTATAATTAAATGAACCGTGGGCTACAGCTAATCCGCTATAAGCTGATATGCTTGTACAACGAGAAGAAAGGCTGGTGCAGTCTGCTATATGATTCGTTTTATTTGCAGAATTATTTAGAAAGTTGCTATCCGCAAGAAATTATTTAACTTAATAACCATTACCAGATCACAAACGCAGTAAAAGACAGAAATAAATTAACATTGAATGCGACAAGCGAATTCTTGTGGTTGCAAATGTGCGTGAGTTTTGATCGCAGCTCAAGAAAAACACTCGCGTGATTATTAATATGATAGATCAGGCTGAGATATTCAAATCGTTCTGTTTGCTTATATCGTTCGGTACTTCGTTCACCACCTGGTACTGTAAATCTGAAGTTAAATCAGCACGTTTTCTACCAGTTTGTTTTCTTATACCGTGCACTGCCTGGTACTTTTTTATATCGTCTGTTGCACTCTCCTGTGATGTCCCATACAATAGTGTGTATGTCCCATATAAATAACGACTAAAATTTGCCGTTTCCTAACGTACCTGGTGTACGATTTTAATCGCACTCTCATCTGTCTGATTCGGAATCATCCCGCCTATCTTTCCTGGTCGGTCTCCCGCGGTATACTGTTAGAAAATAATAGAACTGGCTGTGATCTTTTCGTTCTTACCGTGATAGAAATATTATACGCCGTTTTCTGTTACCGTCTGGTACGCTTTCGCAGTAGGGCGTTTATTTTACAACATTTCATCTGTTGTTTTTTTTGTTTTTTTTTTCGTTTTCTGATGAAATGTTCAAGTTTTCTCCGTACCAGTTTGTTTTCTTGTACCGTCTGGTACTTTGTACACCGCTCAGTATTCTCTCCGATGTCGCCTGTTGACGTCCGATGCAAGATTTTGTAAATTATTCATGTTTTACCTGTAAATCCATTACCTTATGGTACACCGCCCGTTACGTTTTACATCGTCCAGCACACCCTACAATAATCCTTAGGCTCTTCTAGTACTTTTTGAACCGCCCGATAACCGCGCGATTCCATCTAAATATTATTGTATAGTGCCCGTTTAAGTTGAGGTTTACAAGAATACATCGAGGTATCCCATTCGCCTGATCCGCTTGACTGACCAGTGTTCTCCGGATGAGATTTATCGTTACGACAAATATGATACACAAAGGCAGAAAAATCACGCCAATGAAATAACAATATTTATTATATACTTGGCGATGAGATAGTGAATATAATCAATCAAATAAAGGTGATATTTTTACTGAGTGATGATATCAAATATATCATCACTGTGATGACATGGAAAATGACGTCACAGCGCACAAATACCTGTCACCGTAGTCACAGTGATGAGGCAATTGACCGATCCTCCACAAGGTTTATGCGCCAAAGAAAAACAAGCTAAATGTTTGGGAAGGATTTGTATGTTATTATGCCTTATGATGACCAGATTTTGACAAGAAATAAAACACAAATAGGCATAAAATGAATAAAAAATACCCGCAATGGCGATAATGGGACCGACTCGTCACGTACGCGTGCACCTACACATGCACGACGTGATTGCAGTTTGACAGTGCAGGGCCAGAGCAGTGCAGAGTGCAACACGAACTAGCGTGGAAAATAAAACACATTCCTTAATTAAAGGCTCGAAATTGGGGTCATATGAAAATGTCGCACCAAAGTTGATGAGTAAACATGAAAACAACTAAATTCAACGACAGTGAACTCTTGTCAGTGAGTATTCATCAAGAATCGTCAAAATCACAAGCATAACTCCACACAACAACCACGCACGACCGGTAAATATAAATCTGGCTATAACTTTTCGTAACCATTCGATTTTGCTAAATCAAACTAGTGCTATTTGGGTAGACATGAACGAAATCAAGGGCGAATGCGGATTTTATTTGAAATGAGAATGTTCTGTGCAAGGAGAAACACCGTGTGGAACCACGGAGGTCAACGAGAAACCAGTGCATCAGTCCTGCCCGACTGCAGACAGGGAGACAAGCCAGACACCAAACAGGATCGACCGTGCTTTTCCGCCGAAGTCGGGGGAGGGGAGGGGGAGGGGAGGCGGAGCGGGTTGGCTGACGGGTCGGCATGAAAATCGTTTATTTGTGATATAAACCTAATAAAATTCTTGAGATCTGCTGGATGTCATCGATACTAAATTGCAGGATACCCGACTGCAAGAAATTGCTGACAGCAAAGTAGTCCGCGAATGACGTCCCAGTAAAAATAACCAGTGTATCTTCAGTCGTAAAAGCCAACAAAATCTGAAATATTTTAATGTTTAAAAAAAATCAGGATAAAGTAGTACAACAGAAGTATATAATAAAAAGAAAATCACCTGTTTCTAACAGGTAGTATCCTCTATATACCTTACATTTTATTATGCGAAATTAAGCATATTTTATTGTACATAATAGTATATACAACCTTTATTCTGTCGTATTTCTGAGGGGCTGGAGGAAATGAAGCTGTAAATGAAGCGGTGGATGACGTCACGGATGACTTCACATCCTGTCACGTCACATCCGTGACAAAAGGTCACTTCCGGGGATGACGTCACTTATGGTCACGTGTTTATATGACGTCACGGATGACTATATATGTGGATAAATCCCCGTCAATGTGACTTCCCAGTCAATATTAATCCCCAGTTTGATTCACTGGGAATCGTCGGGAATGTCCGGTAATCTTAAGGTAAGACCCGGTCATCTCCGGGAATGTCCGGAGAACAGTTGACCACAGAGTTCAATCTTCCACCGTCGGGGTTATAACTATACATACAGTATGCATTGTCATACATGCAGCGATACTATGGACACTCATCAGCCCAGCTAATACAGCGACTTGTGGCCCATTCAAGTCGCTTAACAAGAACCTACACTACTCCGTACTTAATATGAACGGTTGAAAATACCCCGGTTTGCATCAGGTGTTAGATGGCGGCTATATATACTTGGGACCTAACAGTCCCAATAGGAACCCACTCATCGGTATTTTTCGTGACAGTATGGAGTGTAGCATCTTATTTTTCTGTTTTACGCCCAGGAATAGGATGCGAGGGGTCTCGAGGCCATGAGGTGAATTTTACTGAAAAGATCTGAGTGCGCATGGGTGGAGGTGGACCATCTCTAGTCCGAATGGGTCGTGTTGAGTATCATATTGAAGCACTGGTGGGGCAGCGCCGGACTTGGCTGGGGTATCCTGGATATGCAGCCGATTTGCGCATGCGTGGACAGAGAATAATGGAGAAAGGGGATTTGAACGGACATCTGTGGTCCGATTGGGTCGTGTGAAGTGTCAATTTGGAGCACTCGTGGGGCCGCTACGAAAATGTCTTTGTGCTTCGCTATTCCCCAGGTTAATCTATTGTCAGACGGCGACGACAACGTGACCCGAACGTCCGTTGCACGTAGCGTTCGGAATTTTCCTTCAAATACGACTCACGGCGGACGTTCGCGTCGCATGTCGCGTTATGTATTATTTTCAGAGCAGAACATCCATTTTCCACTTTCCTATAAGCACAAATGTCTATAATGTGCCGTATTCGATTGTTCACAAATCGCTCTATTCAAGAACAAACTTTATCAGATGTTAAGATATTTTAAATGCAGGAGAATATCGCAAACTAGGCGAGTCATAATATACGATGACTGTATACTTAACCTGTCAATGACACAATTGAAATGACAGAAGTCCGCCAGTAAGAGTCCAACTACTGGATCGGTTACAACTAAGAATTTTAAAAGCTTAGATGTGCTGAATACTGGCTACCCTGAATATTATTCTTGGAACATCATGAGGTCTTGCTGGCATCGTTGAAAACTGTTGACCGCTTCTGTCTGACTGGAAATTAGCCTAGTTCTATGTGTACTATTATTTATCCTTATAATGTTATTATATGAATTAGGTGTTTGGATCATAGACGCGGAAATTCTTTATTGGACGACGGCTGAATATTGAATGACGGACTAGACACTTGTGTTGTATTCTATATTATGTCATACTATCTTCAATTCTTGTCACTCTCTAAATTGGTATGATTTGTCTTATTTGTCATAATATCTATATCATATATTTGTGATGATGTTTTTAACTTTATAAAGTTATGCTGACTATTTTCCACTTCAACATGGACCATTATCTGTGTTTCATTGGATTATCACTGGATTACCATGCCCGTGGTGCATTCAACTTATACTCCGCATACAATATAATCACATATTATATAACTAGGAAAGGCAAATAACATCGAGTCAATTTAAAAATTCTCATTGGGGGATACGAAAAGAACCCGAATGACAGGGGCGGCGGGAGGAATAGTCCGTGATGTGTATGGGTTTAATAGAAGCATTTAGCTTTAAATTGTTCTAATTGTTTATACACGGAACTAAACACTAGCTTTTTAATTTAAACGCTACGCCAATTGGGTGTCATAGGCAAATATGGTGCGGGAACTGGAAGATTTTGAGACATTATTATAATAACATGACCAAACAATACAGATTATCACTAAATAAATCGTCAATAATAACACAACAAAAGAGACTATAAAATGTATCAATTCTTCCTTTTCTGTTATGTAAACAATTTGCCGTCAAGGAATCGTTTCTCTTGCATCACCGCTCTTGTCGCCCAGCAGATGTGTTTTATTTTGCAAAATGGAGGTGTACTACATGTGCTGACCAACAGGGGATTGCCGGGTTTATGTAATACAGGGACCCATTTTATTTACGTTATTAATCTTGATATTTCATATTCATGTTTTGAGGAAAAAAATTCGATACATCTAACCCACAGTTTTGAAATTTTACTGTGTCGTCCTCACTCTTTCACCTATTCCCCCCTCCCCCATAATTCACACACTCACATACACAACTCCCAGTCGTTGAATTCAACCAAATTTGTTTATCTTACAATTTCGATGTGACCGCCAGTTGTTGCGTAAAGATGTTGGCAAACAGGCGGAGTTGTTTCTAAATCCACAGAGCTGATAGCTAAACAATATCAAAACTGTCTTCGTGTCAAATCACGCTTAATTATTTCAGGAAAAAAATTTGGCGAGGGAGACACCTTATTGCTAGGTTTGCATATACTATAACCATTCCCACATGTCCTCACAATATCTCAGTGATATCTATACTTAAGTATGAATTGTTATCTTAAGTATATGTAATTCAATGTTGAGATGTCAGTTTGCTCGGTCAGTTTGCAGAGCAGTTAAAATTGTGCTTTTAGGTGAAGTTGGGTTATGGAAGCATGCGCTTTTTTCCTGTCCTCAAATGGGAATATCTGGCCTATACAAATGTCGGTGGTATAATATAAGCTAGGGTACGTCTCTTTACCATTTCATTCTTGAGTAAGACAACCTTATATTACATGTGATACTTTCGGTCCTCCAATCTCGCCATACTCATATTCTCTCAATTTATTCATCCAAGAATAACAATCTCGCGTTGCGATTATTGATCAAATGTAAGTGAATAACTCATCACACTTACCGATCGGGAATTATATTGCGGAGATGCGGCAGGGAAGAAGGATCCGCATATAATCTACAGATTACATTCCATTAGGAAGCCTCTTTCGATATAATGAATATATATTATTAGCTAGTAACATTTTGTAAAAATATTACTCATATTTTCTTCACCAAATGTCTGCATTAGTGCAGGAATCTGGCCACTTTAATTAAATATATGAAATATCCCAAAAGATTATTTTGTTGTTCCAAAACAAAGTTCGATTATAGCGACTATATTAACGGCATTTTCCTCATATAAAATACACAGTTATCTTCTGTTAATAAGGGAAAGCAAACTTAACAAAATACAGCAGAAGACAAGTGAATATTTAAACAGGGGTGTCAGTTGTGTAGCTTGTATACTGTTATACATGCGCAGTGCATCGTGGAAGCGAGATCTGAGTCCTCCAGTTACCTGTATCAGAAAAATACAATAGAACGGTTGATTGTGGCTTCTATCGGCTAGGAAATCCGTTTTCAGCCATGTCAAACCAACGAGAGGGCGAACATTCCGATATCGGCTGGACACATCGATGAGATGTAATTTGATCATCCTGGCTGTAGAACTAAAGAAATCGCCGTGATGTCCATGTCAGGATTAGCAAAATTTCGCCAGACAGGATTATGAGCTACCAATAACTTCCAACGTCGAGGCGCGGATGACCAAGAAGCTTATCGGGATTTCGGCTCATTCGGACCGACATACGGCTATGGGTGACTTGTAATATCTCCAGTTTATCTGTGGGATTAATATTTTAATGGTGTTTCAAATACCAACGTAAGTAGCTGAGCTACCGATTTGAAATAGATAGATAATAATTCAAGGAAAAGACGATATAATCCAACTAACGGTCGGATGAGCCAACAATGGTAATGGAGAGCGATTCAGACCAAACTCTGACTCATAGTGTAACGCGAAGATGCGAAGCGATAATGTGAAGTTGCGATATTGCGAAGTCGCGATATTGTGAAGTCGCGATATTGCAAATTTAAAGAAAACCTTCCTTCGACCAATGTGCTAAAGAGTATGTTTGAAACTATTTTTCACCTCAAATTTTGGCTTAAGTCAACCTTGATGCCCCATAACAAACTTCCATGCATGTCGTTGGTCACTGCCTTTTCTGATGTAAACATCTGATAAGGACTATATGTCATGCATTGCATCATGGGTTGTTTTGGAGCATCAAGGTTGACTTGGGCCCAATTTTGGCATTTGGCGGGGAATTTTCTGAACGCAAAAATGCACCAAATGTGTGTAAAAGACTTGCAGAAGATGCTCGAAGCGGGGGGATTTACCAAACCGTTGATACAACGGGTCCAGACCTGAAACAGTTTACGGATGACGAAAATAAGAATAAGACAGCACCCAAGGAAAAGAACACCCAGATGTAGAATTTTGAACCCGAACAAATCACACGCGTGCAGACTGTTTAACAAGAATACGATTGGTTGACTTTTACGCAAAACTGGACGTAGCCTGCCATCCTGTAACCTGGTACACATTGTAACCTGATACACACGCGACTACAAGTTTTATGAACTAAACATATATTTACCCGTATCACCCGACTCATTAAAACAGACCGACGAACGTGTAAATAGAAAATTTCTCTACTCGATTAATTTTATTTGTAATATCTCTCTTTGCGTTCTTTGTTACTTATTTTAAAATTTAGCGCTTGTAAAGATCTCAACTGAACCAATCCGAACGGAGAACGGTCCTTTAAACCACAATTCCAAAAAAAAAAATAGTCCGATTACGAGTGTTGGAATTCTTTACTGACGACGTCAGGTTTCTGAATGTCGGATCTGACGATAGCTTTACTGAGATCCGCTCATAACTGTACTAACAACTACGGGCAGAGAGAACATGGAATCTGTGCCGACTCAATTTTTTATTGCTAACTGAATATATTCGAGACGACCAATGTGTTATACTGTCCTCATACGTGTGTACGATCAGTATAAATACCACTAATAGGATGAGCATATGTACCGTCACCCAGTTCTACTTAATTAGTCTACTAATCCAGTTAGCCATCCGGCTGGATTCTATGGATGGACGAATACGTATTGATTTCCAATGGAGCAGGGTCAGATTTCAGGATGACTCAATGGCGATGTCGAAAGCAGCTCTCAGGACTGCCACTGAAATGTAAGAGTGGCAAATGCTAGACAATGAGAGAATTG
Organism: Hanleya hanleyi; assembly: GCA_036873755.1. NCBI lineage: Eukaryota > Metazoa > Mollusca > Polyplacophora > Lepidopleurida > Hanleyidae > Hanleya > Hanleya hanleyi. The sequence goes on along the minus strand of JAVTVY010005466.1, from coordinate 6,804 downwards.
GTGACAATTAGACGTTCATTATCTGACCATGGTCTGACTGGAAGAAGTTCTCCTGCCACTCGAATATATGACATGTAATATTAATGCTCGAGAATGAGAGATCTGGGCCTACTGGTGGCAATTAAACCCTTATGATGTTGCCATGGTCTGACCGAAAGAAGCTATTCTGCCACTCAAATATAAGCAACTGCTAGACAATGAGAGAATTGGTGACAATTAGACGTTCATTATCTGACCATGGTCTGACTGAAAGAAGTTCTCCTGCCACTGGAATATATGACAAGTAATATTAATGCTCGAGAATGAGAGATCTGGGCCTACTGGTGGCAATTAAACCCTTATGATGTTGCCATGGTCTGACCGAAAGAAGCTATTCTGCCACTCAAATATAAGCAACTGCTAGACAATACGATTAGTTACCGTGCCGTTTAGAGAGGTCTGGCGCAGCGTAACTATGTAAGGCTCCTACCAGGGGCGTTGTTACTTAATATGTAATGCTCTTTTTGCAATCTTCCCAGTGGCGCACGAGCTCCCACATCAATAGTGGTTCCATAGGATATTATAGGGTCGAAGTGTATCGCAAATCCCGGGAAAGTCTCTCATAAACAAAGAGCAGTGAGTCATAACACCTGAATTTGCATGCCCATTTTCAGTCCTAAATAGTAGTGATTCATCACTCCTGCATCATAGCTAAATGTGTCAGGGAAATTTTGATACGCCCACGCCTAAAAACTTCTATTCTATCATGAATGTAGTCTTCAACCTATTCAATTGTTTGTAGAGGTAAACATTTACGTATGCATATATACTCTTTCTAAATGGATTATGTCATAATCGTCAGTACCTGTATAAACGTCACCCCTTTTCATTCACCAAAGATCAATACGAGAGAACGCTCATCAAACTGAGAGGCGCTTCCATCGAGGTCATATTGCTTCTTATCATTCCTGTGTAAAGTATGTACCCTGTCAACCGGACAACAGCCCATCAAAAATTACCATCATCCCCAATAGAATGCTAGGCGTTTCTGTACAGCAAGTAGCCTTTGACAAATATATTTGAGCTACCTTTTGCTTATACGCCAAACCACTGAGGGCGGTTCTACGCTATTTCCTCAACGGTAAAGCCACCACTGAAGGACTCGTCCTAACTGATACTCATTGGACCATCATCAAAGACCGGGTCCGCTTCATCGATACCGCCTCATCGATACCGCCATACAGAAAGTTCTGGAAAGACAGGATGAACTGGCATCACATGGTCGATAAAGTCTAATTAGGATAGAACCAAATCTTAGATTCATGTAAAAGCGTGCACCTCTGAGTGCCGGACTGTAGATGTGACGGGTGTCTCCAAGAAAGCCATTACCAGGGTGTATTTTACCGCATTATCTCCCCATAGTTCAAACCAGCGTTTGAGATGGCGATAAGCGAAAGAGAGATAACGTCTCGGGTTGACCTTCGTGGAAACCTGTGTCAGTAATGAGCGCCGGTCATGTTTGACTTTGGCACGCCATGTTTGACGACAAAAGAGATGATTACCATTTCGACATCGTAAACTATCCCTATCTGGACAGTAATATACCAGAGGGACCTGCATATGACGTATACATATCTCGCCAAGTAGCATTTGCTAGATCATGTGTTAAATGTGACGATTTCAATCAACGTCACAAAACATTGTTACAGAAACTTGTAAAACAGAAATATATCGTCGAGCGGAGGCGCTCGAAGTTTATCAAATTTGGGCGATACATATCGCATGCTGATAGAAAACTACGAGCGTAGCGTGCATGATCTATGGCAGTAGGTTTCGTGACTTGTGTTTAATCCCGCTTAACTGGGGCTAGGGCCGTATGAACCTATGTATTTCAAGATCCTCAGAGCGTTCATATGAAAAGTCACAATCAAAGCGTGACTGAGATACATCATACTCTAGATAACGACTTTACAACGTATATCATATGGATTAAGTATATTGATCACCGATACGGATTCAATATTTTTGGAACATCATGACGTCTTGCTTGCATCATTGAAAACTGTTGACTACGTACAAGACAGTATAGAAGTTTTCAGGCGTAGACGTATAAAAATTTCCTCGACACATTCAGCTATGATGCAAGAGTGATGACTCACTGCTATTTAGGACTGACAATGGGAATGCAAATTCAGGTGTTATGACTCACTGCTCTTTATTTATGAGGGACTTTCCCGGGAGTTGCGATACACTAGGACCCCATAATATCCTATGGAACACCATTGATGTGGGGGACACAGGAGCATTACATTGTAATTATCAACGCCCCTGACAGCTTTACATAATAACTGTCTAAATGGTAACTATTCTTGCCCGTCATTAAATATTCAGCCGTCGCCCATTAACTAATTCAGCATAACCGGGGCTAGGGGCCGTATGAACCCATGTACTTTAAGATCATCATGGTGTTCATATGAACAGCCACAATCAAAGCGTGACTGAGATACATCATTCTTTAAATTACGACTTTACACCGAATAGCATATAGATTAAGAATACTGATCAACAAGACGGATTTGATATTTTTGGAACATCATGATGTCTTACCGGCATCATTGGAAACTAATGACCGCTTCTCTCGTGCAGGAAACTAGCCTAGGTTTTCGTATACCAGGATTGTTTTGTTTTTTTCAGTTTTCGATGATGCCGACAAGACATCAGTATGTTTAAAAAAGTATCGCTGATCAGTATTCTGAATCCATATGATTTTTCGTTGCAAAGTCGTTATCCAGAGAATGATGTATCTCAGTCACGCTTTATGTCTATTCGTATGCACACCATGAAAATCTTGATACGGCCCTAACCTTGAGTTAAGCGGAATTAGACGCATTTTACGAAACGTTACGCCATAGGTCTTACACGCTATGCTCGTATTTTGCTATCAGCAAGCGATATGTTTCGCCAAATCTGAGAAACTTTGAGTGGAGGTGATGGGTGGTATACATGTAGCCCCGTTTTATAAGTTTCTGAAATAATGGTTTGTGACGTTGATTAACCGTCAAATTTTACACAGGATCGTCAACTGCTACTAGGCGTGTTATGTATAAGCCATATGTATGTCCTACTGGAATATTACTGTCCAAAAAGGGATAATTTACGATGTCAAAAATGTAGTCATCCCTTATGTCGTAGAGTCGACGAGAGAGAAGATCGCTTCAATTTTGTAGAGCTATAGGTCTAAATATGATGCACCGTTAGGGCTATCTGTAGTTTACTTCTAATCCAGTGAAGGTAACCTATCCACGACCATAATATCATCTACAGTCTTTGGTGAATGAGAAGGAACCCGGAGCTCTGGTGTTTGAAAGCGTCTGCGTTTAGTCGTATTCTTAAGTCGTATATGTCTCCAAGAGGGGTGTACAATTATTACCCATTGGAATACCTAAATACTGTCGCCAAATTCAATACCGATATTATTAACGAGAAATCTGAATAACTCCATAAACAAAGAAATATACCTAGAATGCTATCTAAAGAATGATTAACAACTTCTGACATTAAAAAATCAGTTTTAACACCGTTACAATTAATGAACTAAGACGGCCAATATAACGTCCTGATGAGGGATTGTAGTATAGAGAGTCGAGAAATCTCATATATGTCTGTATTTCCGTAAGACATTTTGAGATTTTCAATACCCACACACATTCAATGCCCGAGATTTTAGAAAAAGTGACAGAATGACGGAATACCTTTCCCAAAATGCTTTCACCTCCATGAAGGATCAACAGGCTTAAAAGAAGCTTGTTGGTGCAGTTTTTTTAGAACAAGCTATGAATCTAACTTTGTGAGGTATTTTATGCATTTGTTAATATGTATGGTCTCATATCCTTCTTCCCTTGCTTTGGAGGGTAATCACGAATAGTTCAGATTATTTTGGACTATTTTATACTCACTTTAATTTGGAAGTACGGTATACGTAGTGACCGCTTCTGGGCTACCACTGTTATATCGGTTTCGTTTCGCCTTCCACTCAAGAAAACACCTATCGCTTGACTTGATGATCTGTTAAACACGTGGAGGAAATTAACCAAGGATTCCGCTCAGCCAAACGATCTAACAGTGCGGCAATATATGTAGGAGGAATTCACTTGGATCAACGCTCATTGATAACGGACGATTCCAAAAACAGCTGATTGAGAATGCCCTGATGTTCTTCGGAACGACACGTAATGAGGATTTCAACAGCCACTTCTTGTCTGTCATTGCAGTCATTACCTGTCTGCATGGGGGATTCAAGGGGCCGGGGTTTTTCACAATCTTCACCGATAACAAGACATGTATGCGATAAAGATACCGTGTTAATCGATAATCGTCACCTCATTCACATCTTTTATGAAGCTATTAGTATCCTTTTTTCACATAATTCTAGTTGAAAAAAGCTGGTAGTTGATAGATTAACACTAGCTTACTGCCAGGCCTCGGGGTGGGGGGCAATGAGCACTTTCCGCCCATCCCCAGCCTGCAGTATACCCAAGATTGCCAAGGCCAGATAGGATTAATTGATTGAACAGTCATTCGAATTTTGGTTCGTATAAAACGATTCTGCGATGTTATATCAGATCGTTTTCTCTGAAATGATAACTAAGCGTTCGTCCGTTTTCTCTGATGTATTCACATTTCCCCGGCAAATTACAGTGTCGTTAATAATGGTACGCACACATACTTCGAATAAATCTGCCAAATTATTTCGATTTCATTACAAGGGCACCGTGTATGGTGCATGAACATACATTGACGCAATCTGCTGGTGGATCTGGCTGAAACGCGGTATACCAAGTGCGGTCTTGTGGCACGCACATGGCAAAAGTTGCCATATATTCCAAATCATGTCCATATTATTGCGCACCAAGAATCTGCACGGACATATGGAATATGCACATATTACCGCCACCAATGAGCTTAAGCGTACCGTATTTCTTCCAATTATTCAGACGGCAAAAGTTAACTTCAGGCATCTGCAGAGAGAAATTCTGCTAACATTCTATGAATTTCACTAGCTGTCTTTTCAGTTCTTGTGATAAATAACATATCCATGCCACAGTATTTAGCCTCAGTTGATATAAAGATGTTTTTCTGCTTCTAAGTCTGAAAATGATGTTCGAAAAATGAGAAGAAATAGGGTATATGGGTGAAACGCGATCCCAAGAGAGATATTGTATCCAGCAACAAACTGCGAATGACTCTGCCAAATTACACACCCAGCAAAAAGGTGATCCCCTTTAATGGTGATCAGACATGGCTATCACCTTTAATGGTGAGGGTTATCACATTTTAATGGTGAAGATTTTGTCTCATCACACTTAAAGATGATGACATAAATTTACAATCTTTGCTCATCACTCTCCAGAGGGAATGGCCATTATTTTTAAAGGTGATCATAAAAAAGGTGATGACTCTAATTCATCTCCTTTTCGGAGTGATAGTATCACCTTTTTCTGGATGTGTATTTCGATTTCAAATGGCGCCACATGAAGGTGGGTCTGGCTGAAACGCAATCCTTGTGCTAGGATAACTTACTGATCAAGTTTGAGCAAATTTACTTTACTGGGAGAGAAGTTTTATGCAAGAGTGTGTGCGTGTGCTTGACATACGATGACCGCATCTCGGATGTCGACTTGTCATTCGTTGTCGAGCAGAACTATTGAGCATGGATAGAAAATAAATTTTTAAAAAAACCATCTAATTTTGAGATCTAATTAGGCGGCGCAGCCAGTGTCACCCTTTATCTTGCTAGAGCCCTTTCCGATGGTAAATCGATACACATCCGTTCAGAAAATCCGGTAGGAGGGCCTGTTATTATCCGATCGTAGGGCTAACTAGATTATTAGTCTAATTGACTAGGACTAGGTAACTTATCCACATATTGCTTATCTGATCTGTATTGGTCGTATATTATGAAAGTATTTAACGCATGGAGTGTGTGGCATCCGCCACATCGACAGAAATACCCATCCTCAAGATTTCCAAAGAAAACTCAGTCTGGTTAATATTCCAGCAGACAAGGTCTCAAATAATATAATATTATATTTAAATGTCACTAATAACCGGGTATTGGTTAAGAATTTAATTATAGCTATCCCATCTGCGTCTACATCGAAGTACTCCTCCACTGGAATTACTTTGGAAGGTTTATTCAATCAACAAAAACGTTTCTCAAGGAACATTTGTTTTTCCTTCCGACCATTCACACCGATATATACCAGATTGTACTGGACTCGCTAAATGCATAAAACACCATACAAAGCTATCTTTATAGCTGATTTCAGAAGTTGTTCAACCAAGTTTATTTCGATTATTGAACCGAAAATGCTTGTATGGACGACGGCTGAATATTGAATGTCGGATCTGACGCTTTTATTGTGAGTGTTCATGTGGACATCTATGTCATAAAAAATAGCAAGCATCGTCCGGGTTGATCAACCGTTGTAATCCATCTTCACAACGTCAAGGTTTCTATTTGTGAGCCAAAGGCGAACCCTTGACTCTCTCAGCAGACCGCGTTCCGCCCACATTCCAGTTACGTGACCTAGAAAAACTGCGCTGATGGTAAAAAATTGTTTGATGGTAGATGAATGGGTTTATTTTTTCTTCAAATAGATTTTGTTTTAAACTATGTTTCCTTTTTATTTATTAATGTTCATTGTTGTTGAAAATGTGCGTGTTCATCTGCCACCGGGTATCCCACAAGCTATGGTGTTTCCGAAGCTCGTCACTGTCGCCATGGTCGAGGTAAACAAGTGATATGATTGGTCAATATATGTT
>JAVTVY010005465.1:0-42162 GCA_036873755.1 Hanleya hanleyi | reverse complement strand
CTTTCCTAATGTATGTTTTACTATAACAAAATATACATATTTAATTACACTATTTTTCACCTTAATTAACCTAGAAATTCTCGGCTGGAGGGTAAGCTGTTCTGGGTTATCGCCATGCGCCCATTCACACCTCTATCAAGCCTGTGCCGTAATCATTCTGATAATGCAATCAACGACGAACTCAAATCCACTTATGACCTGTACCCGGTATTTACAAAACAAGATATTGTGACTATCATCCTGTATTGTTTATACCAAGTTGCATGAATATATGAGGAAATTATCGAAAGTATGAAGGGAATGACTGAACATTAATACATTGTCGACTCACACGATTATTGAATAAACATGTAATTTTGTCATTTACGCTTCGCCAGAGTAAATCTGAGCGCGAACGTCACAGGAAGCATGGTACAGGTATATGTATAGATATTTCCAGCATACGCCCTACTTCGGCTTGTAGGAGACTATAGATCGTGAATCATATATATTATTCGGTTATCTTACGCATTTATACAGTATAGTATAGTATGGTAATATAGGTTTTTCCATCGACAAATCCGCAATCAACATTACATGTAGTTCCCAGTTCGCGGATAGAGCGGCGTAGACGGCAACACGGCCTATGTGTCAAATATCACTCCGCCTCACGATTCTCTCGCGCCTTGAAAAAACCCCGATTCTCTCGCGATTGAAGATTCGCGATCAAGAACGGATCGCGCATGGGTAAACGATTCAAAAACGATATCGCGAGAGAATGGTTTTTTCCAGAAAAGGTTCAATCGTTTTTTCTCATTTTTTTCTCGATATCCTCGCGACTGATTCGCGATTGATCGTTTTTCAATCGAGAAAATTGAAGAAAAATCGCGACTGAAGAAAAAACGATTAATGGAAACGATCCCTAAGACGAGCCTCCATATTTGATATATATATATTATGCTCGTATAGGTCTACAAGATGAAATTATTTGTTTCCCGTCCTGACACCAGTGGGCGCTTTTCTGTGTAAGGAACTGAATATTGAAATGGCGTGCACGGCCATAAATGACCATATCCATAAGGGTCCCCTACGACGAATCAAACAGGAGTGATTCTGGTAACGGTTCTGGACGGGAAAAGTGACTAACAACTCACTGCTTGTTTCATTATTAATTTGCTTAATCGAATCGAAACTGTCGTATTCTCTCTCATTTAGAGAAATCGTGGTTTTACCAAAGGATACCCCTAACACCAGTCATACGTAATAGGGCATATTTGGTCAACTGCGCCTGCGAACCGGAAGTGAAACTCTCTACCGAGTACAGCAGGACTGAGAGACATCGAGATTTCACAAACGGTCGATACGCATGCGCTACAGGAAGTGCAGGGCTTGGTTTTCCTTTTAATTCCAGACAGATTCATTAGTTTAATTTTAGGACAATACCCTTAATCTTTTAAACAAGCGCAGAAATTAGATAATCGGTGTGACGATGAAAGATCTACTCGCATGTGGCAGACCAACTTCTCCCCTGCCATGATTAGGATTACCAGAAACTCAAATCAATACGGAAATAAATTGACAATCAGACAATAGTTGTGTTCAACGAATCGATCAACAGGTCATGCCTCAAGGAGACGGTTTTCTCCTCCGTCGTAATACAAGCGTTTGACAGGACCGCATCACACGAAAAACACTACTCTGTTGATCAATAGTTCCGTGTATCTAACTGATACACGCTTCTACATCCAATTTCAATCAGAATGACATAATCTGAATTCTATTACTTTAACTGCATATTCATTATATTTCGAGGCACAGTGGAGCAGAAAGGCACAGTGAAAATACAACATTATGCAATCATAAGGAAATACTGCCTGTACTGGCCTGGCGTAATATAACGACAGCTAATCGAAGAAAGCAGCTGGTCAAGGGGACATATACAAAAATATAGCACACAATCGTGGACCACACATGTTGTTTTTACCGTTGCTGATGTTGCCGTAAACATAGTTCGAAACGGTGAATCGTACAAATTTGTCCATGTTCTGTTTTCTACTTCTATGAAATAATGCAACAAGAATGACCTATAAAGTAATACATTTTGTTTTGAAGTAGAGCTAGTCTATAGAATATGATAACTGATCAAAAAGATAGGATAAATGAAACTATTATGAAAAAAAATCACACCAACGCATGTCATTTTGTATGTCCCACATATTGAAATCACATACTGATAATGATAATTCAGCCTCATATTTTATGCCGTGGCCTGTATAAAAACTAAACCTGTATCTTTTAGTTTCAACGTCATAATCAGTATATTATATATCAATCGTCCGAGTCTTTACGCATTAATTCCTTTCGTCACATAGTACAATAAATTCACTTGAAACTGCATCTCCGTTGAAGAAATGTCGCATGACGTGGATGGAGTTGGGTGTCGTCAAAAATCACAAAACAGCGGATTTAGGTCATATGGTCGCGGTCGTGTGTCCCTGCACTCACATTCTGCATGCGCGAGACATTCGAGGATACTGCATTCGACGCGGAAGAGGGTTAATTATAGTAAAGGAAGATGACAAAGTTTCTGCATGAGCAGGTTTGTGGATCAAATTTGCTGGAAGGAGATGGGTATTCATCGGGATTCCGCCCGTCGTGATAGGAAAGGCCTCTGCAACAACCGTATGGCTCATTTACACTTTCTTAGTGACGACAAATATCTGTGTTCCTTGGTGGCGATAATTTGAAATGTCGAACAGTCATTTTTACCCAGAATAGGATGTCAGTTGCTAGTATAATTTGGTCCGTGAATGACTCGAAAAACTTCAGACGGATGTCCAAGTCTGTCATGAACAATGTTAATTAGTGCTTCCAAATAGGCTTGGATCATCGTCTAGTAAAATGATCTGCTGGGTGCTTCTATAGGCGATTATATTTTGGTTGGATTTGGATGTGTAACTTTCGAATGAATCTACAGGGCAGAAAGGAGAGCCTTCTTTCCCCGAAATGAAGCCAGTAACACCCTGTTTCTGTCCTACGATTTTGGTGAGTTCATCCCCTGTTTCTTAACCTGTGTTATCACGTTATCGCCTCTGCTGACTAACGTACAGATTAATTCGCTAATTCAGAGTGTTTATCTCGTCACTGTATCTGACGTTATCACACAATAAGAAAACAATTTCCATGTACCCTTCATCGGCTCAAAAGTTGATCGTCAGCAATTCAATCAGTGTCTTCAGTTTGTGGAATTTATATGGATATAGGGGGACGCCTCGCATGTATCTATTTGAGTTTTACATTTGCCCTAATCAGTTTTGGAAATTGTTTATTTTGATTCAATGTTAATTCACAGGTTGATCGATACATGTAAATAGCCAGGAAATACTGACCGCTGTATGTAATTGAAGTGGTCGAGGAAACACTGACCATTAAAGATAAGCTGATAATTGGTAGCTGGTACGAGCCAGAGATTTGTCACATCAGGTCAATTGTATACTTGAATGATTTACGCTGTATGTTAGAGAAATGCATATAGATAAATTGTCTTCCATTTAATATAATATACATGTATGCTATTTGAATCATTTTGGTTAAACATGCCAGCCCTGTATCTGTGTAACTAGAGCTCAAGTGTCATTCCGGTAGATCCCTTAATTAAGTGTTTGAATTGTGAGAAACTGGAGATTAGACCAAGCTTATGTTAAGTGTTTTGTTTACTCGACTGTATAAAGCTTGATGTATTGTACATTAGGATAGACTTTTAACATCTTGGTCTCCTGAGACAGTTGGCGTTTTGTCTCAGAAGTCATATAACATCTTGACTTGATATTTAGACTATACGATCTGTCTACAAGAACTTTGATTGTGACCTACTGCTGGTTGTTGTTTCAATTGCGTATACTTGTATTATTGGAACTTGGAGGATTGAATAAAATCAATCTCGGCTTCATCATCGAGTTTTCTTGCGTCATCTTTCCATCTAGAGCAACACTAGATCTTACCTACGACAGTCGTTTTTATGGTTATGAGAAAAGTGAACCGTTGAGTGACGACGCTAGCCGAAACAACAAAAGAAGAAAACTCATTAAAATTTCTCAAGTTGTCACCAGTTTCACTGAGGAGCATGTATTCGAAATCTCGAGTTCAAATACAGTGTACGACTGTGTTAGGTTTTAGGATTACGGGTAGCAACTCATCAACACTTCGTGCAATTTAACCAGAGAATAATTAGCATTATCTCAGATTTGAATGTATTTAATCAAACTCAAAATAGCAAATCGGAGCAGAAAATGCACAAAACCCTGTTAAGCTGGAATTTAAAATATGTGCAATGATATCCTGTACGACTGTGTAAGATACCAATTACGTCCAGGCAGCACATAAAATATTGGTGACTGTGGATGGATGATCGTCTTGGATTACTGTATCTCCTATGCTATGGATTGGTTCAGATTATTCTGGATGCCAAGGTGTACCACAGAGGATTGCTTTCCGGGAAAAGCATATGCCAGTAGCATGCTAGCTGAACCACGGTACATCCATGGACAGATAATTTTGAACTCTGGTGCTTTGAAAATTGATATTCTTCCAAGAATCATATCACAACTGTATGAGCTAATTTGTACATGTAATTAAAAATTATTTTGATACAATATATATCCGCAAGAACTTTATACAGCTTTAAATTTTTAATACTAGTATAACATTTATTTTATGTCTATTCGGAGAAATAAAAGATATATTCTATTATATTTTACAGGCAATGAATATGTAAACAAAATAGCCAACAAATTCTCCATCTACATGATATGTCAAACATTCATGATGAAATTCGGATAAAAAGGCAAAAGCCCGTTTTTGGTCCTTGTTGAATTTAGACAAGAAATATGCATTCCTTGAAAGGTCCAGTGAAGTATGAAAGCGACCAGAAGGATAAACAAAAGCAAAACAAAATTTTCAAAGAAACGTGACTATTTTCAAGAACAAACAGAAACTGGAACTGCAAGCAACAACAAATATCTGAATACGACTTACTAGAAACGGTAGGTTAAATTTGGGTTTAGGATTTATCGCCGTTTGTTCATGTTTTCATTCTTTCCAGAATGGCGATGATTGGCATTGTCACTAGACCTAGCAAATGCCTCCAGGCGTGATATGTATAGGCCGATTACAGGTCCTTCTGGAATATTGCTATCCAGAAATGGGTAGTTATCTACGTCAAAATTGTAATCGCCTCTTCTGTCATTGAGTCAACGTGAAAGTAAGCCCGTTTCGTTTTTGTAAAGATATATGTTCAAATATGATGTTCCATCTGCACTGATGTATGGAAAATTAATTATTTTCAAAAAATAAAATTTTGCCATTAACGTGGAAGACCGAAAAATTAGCATGAGAAAGTTTCACGAGAAATAAAACTTTTCAAGAAAGCTATATAAAAGAATCCATCTCCATTTTTATCCACTAACTGGTGAACTGCCATCCTTCCATCGTCATATATATATTCTAGCCAAATCATCCATGTCCACTCCATATATTCTGAAAGTTTAATACACCGTATACTACACTCACAGAATGTTGATACATTGCCCTCAGACAGGAAACATTATGTTATGTGAACTCTGGACTCCACCCTCTGTCTTGAACTTCAGTAGCCTTATCCAAGCGCTTCAAATAACCGAATGCTTATTCTGAAAGCTTATTTCATTCATTTCCGCCGCTGTCGGCTATCCCCACTATGCCAATGTTGCCCCAACCGCAGATTCATAGACATATCCTTCATAGATTCATAGAAGAATAATCGAACAGTGCAATAAGCCCGATATTGGTCTAACGTCATAATTTTAATAATCGGGGAAACGCTGTTGGATAAGCGTTGGCCGGGCGACATATTTTTCCTCAATATCCTACACGAATAAATATGATGCTGGAGTAGGCCCACCGTCGGCTCATTATCATGACTTTTTTATAACTTCAGGCTGGTGCAATATTTCCGACAGTGGATCCACTGTTATGTATAATTATATAGTAGTTTATTATAATCCTGTAATCGTTTCAGCGAGAATATAATTACACTGAAATAGCAATGCAGAAAAATGCATATAACAACCCCTCTATGAACGCCAAAAGCAAATGAAGTACCGGTACCAAAATGTAAGCACACTGCCCCCACAACTCACCCACCTCCAAAACAGACGCACCAAATGTGACATTGATCCATACCTCCCCCCCCACACACACACGCACACACACAACACAGACAGTAACAGCAACAGTTCGTAACTAACAGTATGTGAAGGTGAAACTGAAAAAGACTCTTAGACATTTTCATGACGCATAAGTTTATATTCAATGACAATAACTCTTCGGGCACTATCTTGCTACTTCGTACAACATTCGACATTCAATAATACGAACCGTTAACCTTAGATAATTTAACAACGTAATATTCCGTAGATGTATATTATTTAAGGTAGGAGCACTGGTCACTATATCCTATATGTGCTATATACCAAAACACTCGAAGTAAATTTGTTTTCGCGATGTCCTCCTCGTTTCTCATATTGTCTGAATAAAGATTGGGACCAATTAACTCAGTACAAATCAACCAAATTTTGGTTGATTTGTACTGAGTTAATTTGAAATTGTTTTTGACATATCCTCCAATGTTATTCCAGGCTTCCTTTGGGCAGTGATCGAGATTGGGAACGGATTTGTTCCATGAACTGAGTGAGTGAGTGAGTGAGTGAGTGAATAGAATTTAACGTCGCTTTTAGCAATATTTCAGCTATATCACGACGAGCCAAGCACCACCCAGCTCAGTTGTGTTCCTGCTACTTCAAAGAAGAAATCTTTGAAGCAGCATGGAAACAGGCATCCGCCATCCACCCTATAAATCACTGAGGACAGCGCACAAGACACAGACAGGACGCTTACATGGTGCAATGGATCCTCATGCACTCGATTCCTGGAACAAATTCGTTCTCAATCTCGATCACTGCACAAAGGAAGTCTAAAGTGCTACTAGACTATACGTCAAAAATAATTTCAAATTAACTCAGTACAAATTCAACCAAATGGTCCCAATCTTTATTCAAACAATATAAGAAATGATGAGGAAATCGCGAAAACAACTTTACTTCGGGTGTTTTGGGATAGTATATAGTGACCAGTGCTCCTACCTTACATAATATACATCTACGGAATATTACGTTGTTGAATATATCCAAGGATAACGGTTCGTATTAATGAATGTCGAATGTTGTACAAATTCGGACATGCACAATCGAATTCTTATCACGAAATTCTATCAAATTAGCTAAAGTGCGTTCGTGTATTCTTTCCACATTTATCAAAACTATTTTAATGTCACTTTGCAGCTGGTCAATGCGAACATCGTTGCAAGCTGCGGGAAAGTATGAATTACGCGCGCGCTCACTGTGATTACCCCTGCTAGCCGACAACGTCGCAGCACTGCAGGTGTTCGCTTGTGTTTAACGGAAATTCGACACCACTTCTGTACAATTCTGTAACATTCACACGGACAGGAGATACGTTCGAATGTAGTTTTACCACACTAAAGTTGCAAGCAGTTTACTATGAAATATAGTACACAGAACGTATCACATACTATTAGTCGTCAAACCTTTGTATAACGTATAATGTCATGGTTTGATTGTGACCTTTCACATGCACTTTCTGAAAACGACGACTAACCCAGGGTGAAGCGGGATTGAACACCCTACAATCGTATTCTTCACCAATGTGACATCACACTGTGACCGTATCACGTGGAAGCTGACACTGACACTAGTAAAACTCTGCGTAAACTCGTGCTCGGCATGACAGAATTATGCCATCAGAGAGCTCGTGAAATCATATGCAAAATGCCACGTCAACCTGTATATCAATTCGACATTCATATATCACGACACTCAAATCGTCTCGGAGCGTAAAGCAAGGTCCACAGATCTGTCAAAAGCCATCGACACAATAATTTACAATTGGTCTCCATGTTATTATCTACACTGCCTGGAGCACAACTACGTCACACACAGGAATAATGTTAAGTGATATTTCAAGGATTTTCATTGGCTAACGGCTCTCAGGCTTGTTATAATGGCGACCTCCACGGATTCTTGATCTGGGCAATAGCTCTGATGTTCAAAATGTTCTCATTCATTTGGAATTACTATTTGTTTTTCGAATACTAATGATAATATGTAGTAGGCAAAGCCTAAAAGTGAGCGCAGGATATGTGCAACTATACCCATAATGGACAACTATAACTTTTGTTGTTGTTATTGTTTATCTGTTAATCCACTCCTTAACTCTTTTTTTTTTTTTTTTCATACTTTATTCTGTATTCCTGTTACACTTAACACTCCCAAGGTCCAGGATCCCTGGGGAGTGGGGCTTATTACTATCAGATGTTAACCACCATATGACAGGGCATCATGCATACTATGGGTGCATGGCAACAGCAGTATTGTACTTTAAACACAGTGACATAGGTATTTCAATGATGGACATAGGCTAATGAAAATTACATAGGCTACTGAAAAATACATAGGCCCCTACTGGTATCTATCAACTCCGACTCGGTTACATATGAAATACATAGGCTTTGCGGTTACTAACTCCGATAAACTAGGACCACAAAGATATGTTGTAACAATGTAGTACATGTATGTACATGTAAAATGACTGAAATCATATCGCAGATGCTATATATTTACGAATATTTTCAGTTATCAGTTTATACTTGGAGATTTTGGATTTCTGTAAAACATCAATATTTTGCTTCAAGTAGACTTTAAAAGTTGTTAGATAGAGAGTTTCATTTGTATATTTTGATCTATATATGAAGTATCTTGCACAGGCAAGAACATACTCCAGTACCATTTTGATATTATATGGCAACTTCGTATGGGGAAAGTATACAAATCCAAACATTATCATTTTATCATCCATTGGGTCATCAAACTCATAGCCCCATGTACGAAATATCAAATGGAGCCATACGTGAAGATGTTCACAAAACATTTGTGCTGTAGAGCATGCATACATTGCATGTCGAACACTATCAACCTGGCCACATTTATCACACAAGTTGCTGGCCCACTCCTTAACTCGATGATTATATTTTTACTGGTGCTACAAGATAAAATCACATGGTGCTATGTTCCCACAATGCTGTTTGTTATCTTGTAAGATGGGACACCATTGTGGGAGAGAGACACGGGCGACCCTTACCCGGCTATAGAAATTCCAGGGTTTCCATGGAAAAAAAATGACCCTATAAACACCCTGGAGTATTCAGACAGTTTTCCAGGGTGTTTCCATGCTCTAAATCCAGGGTATGAAAATTTGTTTTGAGAAAGGCAGGATATCGTAGTCCAGGGTTTCCATGAACGAGGATGGACACATTATCCAGGGTTTCCATGGACAACGAGGGACAAATTGTCCAGCGTTTTCACAGACGAGGATGGACACTGTCCAGGGTTTGATGGACGAGGATGGACACTGTCCAGGGATTCCATGTCCAGGGTTTCCATGTTTCCTGCAGTATTGCTGCAGATCAACTCGTTTTGACAACTGGTTCATGTAACCGAATATATCTGGATTTCTGACTCCATATATGCAGGCACTAGATCCCATCATGAGACATAGAATAATCATTTTGAATATTAAACATCTGCATGAAATGACTAATTGCTATGATTATATGGATCAATATATGTTAGGCCACATTCTAGTTTAACTTATTACCATATTAAAGTATCAGGAATTCCACAGAGTATATATACAATTATCAAAGTTCTGCAATATGGGCAGAAGTCTTTGCAGCACCTTCAGTTGCAGAAATGTGCAGAAGCCCTTCTAAATCACTTACAGATTAAGTTGTGAATGTATCAGAACATTACATTGATAACAGAACATTGTGTACTATGTGCTTATTATTGAGAGTGTAGTGAATAAGTTTCAGACAAACTCTTAGACTAGAATACTACTGTGCGATCTAAGTCTTTTATATTCCAAATCATTACGACTGCAACATTCTACATTATGTGGAGTGTAGTAAAACCTGGTAATGTGGTTTTTAATAATGTGGTCATTCTGGTGATGAAAAATATTGTAACCAATTTGTATATAACTAAATTGTACATGTATGAACCATATAGGCAGGGTTGAAGATGACTCGTATTTGAAATTTTGCTTTAAAATTTGAGCAATGTGTCAAATTAACATACCCCTGTCCGAGATTACTAAAATTGGTAGTAGTGAAAAAGATTATGCAAGTCACTGCTGAAATGAAATTATAAGTCCCTTGTAATTGCAATTAGAATTGTGCAACAATATAGTGTGGTAGGAAGCATATGTGAATAAGATATCATATTCAGACATAGATTGTGGTAAACGTTCTTCTCCAAAAAGTTGAAAGTGAACCAAATGCCAATCAATGTCAAATTAAAGAAGTCGAATTGTCATTGGCTTGTTGTATGAGATCTCAGAAAATAACGACAAGACAGGTCACACATATTTCTCACAGCATTACTACTACATGGTATTTTTCCGATATACATGTATCATCTTGGTTACCAAGATTGATAAAGTTACTGCCCATTTCAGAACACAAGAAATAGTGCAACTTGCATTTTCCACACTTATTTCTGTGAAAAATTGTCTAAGTCCACAATGTCCATGGTTTTTCCAGCCTGTTTTTTAACAAAAATTTTCTAAGTCCAATTTCCATGCTGAATTCTCCATATGCCATGGTTTCCATTGACATCATGAACCATAGTGTCCATGGACATCATCCATGGATTTCATGGAGATCGTCTATGGATTGTCCATGCTGTCCAGAATATTGTGATCATGGACATTATCCATGGGTTTCCAGCATAATTCCTGGGATTCCAGCCTAATTCCAGGGATTTGTAGTCAACCCTGAATATAAACTGTGAAATTTCTATAGCCGGGAAAACTCGACTGTGTTTGGTAAAATATAGTGATGGCCACGACCCTCAGAACCACGAGCCAGAAGTTTTTGGGCTAGGGCGACCCCCACCTAGTCTCGATTTAAGTATCAGTCAATCAGGCCTAATAATAATTATTTCAAATCAATTTTTCTGACCAACTGCATTAGCCTCTGCTTTACTTGTCCAAAAATAAGCCAATAAGCAGACAAATAAGTGGTGTGGGAAAGTTGTGGTAGGCCTTAATATCATTCATTCATGTGGAAACTATGATGTGGAGTTTCATCACATAATGAATATTATTCAAATTATTATATTTATTAAATACATGAAATATATTATATATTATAAAATACAAAATAAGATTTTCTTTTTGATTATATATTATGATTTATTTATTATATTTAAATATATATTATTATATACAATTCTCATATTTATGACTTTCACATCATAGTTTTTGAAACTATGATGCGGAAACTATGATATGGACTGGGGGAGAATAACTTCTTCTATGATTTCTGCTACATAATCGCAAGTATTAATTTAGGTGAGATCTATATTCAACTGGATATTGACAAAACACAAGAGCTGGACAAAATAAAGCCCAACCAATATGATGAATGAAAATTCTAGAAAATGCCCACAGTTGTACTATTCATTTTACAATATATGGCACTGAATGTATTAAATTACATTCCTGTTAAATATCCCCTGTCAAGGTTCAGTATTCTATGTGGCTAGCTAGATCAGATAATTTCAAATATATTCAAATATGATGAATATAGAAAGTTGGTGCTTGGTGGAGTCTAATAATCACTGATGAAGAGGGAGCTCAGGACTTACAGTTTCCCTGGTATAAGAGTAGAGTTAAGTAATGGGCATCTAGACTGACAAAAATAATTTTTATTATTTGTCAGAAATTAATCATTGACCAATATGATTCCTTTGAAAATTATGAAGTGACAACTGTCCAATAAAAGATTTATGGTCTCTGTTTTTGGTTTATCAGCAGAATATTCATGTACACTGATGCAGGCTTCAGGAAGGTGGGTGTTCGGGTTGGATTTTGTCCCTTTTAGCCATACACAAATAGTTGCAGCATGTATTTCACAAGCTGTTGTCCACCCATCACCTAGCACCATGTTCTTCCTGTAACCTTGTTGGGATTGGGAATGTTTATCATGATGAAGCAACACATCTTTTTGTGAGTCCCACCAGTTGTCAAAAACAAATCTACAGTACCTATGCCATGAAATACCACCATGGAGAGCTGAGCTAATACAGTGAAAAAAAAACAATTTTCATCTCCTGGAACATCTAAAACTTAGCTGGATTGTTGCACAAAAGTGCAAGCAACTGTTGCGTTCACACTTTCTGATGTAGAAACTTTGGCATAATTGTGTTCCTTTTCCAATAGTGCAGAGTGGATGGAACAAATTTCTCTCCTTGTAATGATTGTATGTGATTCTTTGACACATTTGATTTGGAATAACTGTGTTCATCCATATTGTAAGATTTTTTTTTCTCTCTTTTTTTTGTAGCTTCAATATATATATGTAAAAAAAAACAAATTCAAATACTCTACGGAGAGCTCAATATTATTTTCTAACCTTATTCATTGAGTTAATAGCATTTTAAAAAATATTTTTAAGCCCTGGACATAGGCCTACCACTGGGCATTTATTTGCCATATGATCACATTTTACATTCTTTGTTCAGCCCCCGTGATCTGGAACCAAACAGATACCATCACTAGACGAAAGAAGCAGATCATGGTATACATTTCAGGTTTTACCGATGCCAAATGACTTGAATTGAAGAGTATTTTAATAAGGCTATGTTAATAATTTCTCAACATAATTTACATGATTTAACACTGGTTGATAAAAGTTACCTCCCCTCAAAAGAAAACTTTCAAGTGTAAACTTTTTAGAGACCGATTTGGTTGTAGTTTGTTATGAAAAAGAGGTGTTTGTGTCATAGAATTACTTTCTTGGAGATATTGAATACTATGTCGGTAGTTTATATATATATATAGATTTCTGGCGTATCTATGCCTGAAACACGGCTATTCATAAAAGCTGAAATTCTCAATACCGGTGACGTGCATTATCGCTACCGCAAAACGGGGGAGATATTTATGAATATTGTCCAACAGAAAAATCTATTTAGAGTTTAAAAAATACGGATATAATCTACAGGAATTTACAACGCCAACATTGATATATACAATGGCCTAAACTGACCTTTTTTGGACTTCCAAGTCCAAATCTCAATTACGAGGTTACTTTGCCTGACAGCTGTCAATCAACGAGCAGACGACGCCCTTATTTCCGGACGGGGTCTGTTGTTTTGTCAGTAACAATATATTTTTCGTTCCAACTTTATTGGTGGTTTTTATATTTTTGAAGGGGATTTTATTCAGTCACGAAGTGCAAAAAATAGTCTCTAGAAGAAAACCAGATGTTGATTTCCGAGATGCAATATTCAAAATGACCCCCTAATACGACGAGTACCCGGATGTAAACCGGATATACCGTGAAAAAAGATTCGTTAGGGTTACAGTTTCCATGGAGTTGTGTGCATTTCTCATACGTACAGATGTTGTCTATTGAGTTCGCTTCGCGAACGACCGGCTTCGCCGGTCGTTCGCTGCGCTCACTATGATTGTCTTTTTGAATTTGGTGCTAATACTGTTATATGGATATGTAATAGGTCTTTGGATTATGGACGCGGATGTTCTTTAATGGACGACGGCTGAATTATGAATGACGGACTAGACGCTTGTATTGTGCTATGTTCTGTATCTCAGCCACCGCTTTTATTGTAGATGTTCATGTGGACACATTGACTGCAATGACTACATTGCCTCTAATGTACCTAGAATAACACGACCCTAAATGCAAGCATAAATGCTTTGAGGAATCAAAAACAGACATAATTGTGTTGACGAATGCACACATATATGTGTTCACGAAATACGAACAAAAAATGTTGACCAGATACAAACATACGTATTATGTAGATACACAAACATATTGTGTTTACGAAATATATAAACAGTTGTTTTCGGGAGACACAATTATGTTCACGAAACACTAGCATAATAGAATTTAACGAAACACAAACATATTTGTGTTGACGAGACAAATCTAATTATTTTGAAGAAGCACGAACGTAATTGTTTTGACGAAACACAATCATAGTTGTGTCGACGAAATACAGACACAACTGTGTTGACGAGACACAAACCTACTTATTTTGAAGAATCACGAACATAATTGTTGAAGAGACGCAAACCTACTCGTGTCGAAGAAACGCAAACATGCTTGTTTCGACGATACAGAAACATATTTGTGTCGACTAAATACAGACACAACTGTGTTGACGAGACACAAACCTGATTATTTTGAAGAATCACGAACAGTTTCGAGTTTCGAAAACACAAATTTGATTGTGAAGATGAAACACAAAGCTACTCATCTCGAGGAAACACAAACCCAGTTGAGTTGAAGGCAAATCAGACAGACAAATAATGACAAAATTGTGCATTGCAATGCCCACAAACTACCCTGTCCGATAAACAGTGGTAGGTCAGGATGGGCCTTGTGCAATTAGATTTCCTTTCTAAAGAATGTCAAGATGAGATCTGCGTTTGAGAGGCTTTGAACGACAGCTTCTGAAGATGGGTTAGATATTTGCACATTTGACCGACACCTTTAATAGCCGGGTGTCAATCATAAGAAGTTCTCGCGGGTCTTCCATATTGTGTTATCTTAAATCCAATCCAATAAACCGAAGTGCTGATGGCAGAGAGTGCATTCGAGCACGACCCGGTGTGGTTGGTGTCAAGCGGTACATAAAAGATTTATCAAGTCCAAATGCTGCATCGATTGTCTTTGATTAAGCGCAGGTTAAAATGACACCCCTCGATGAGAAAGATACATTTCTCTGCGAGTGAGAGCAGAGTGAAGTAAACGCGATAAGACAGGCAAAATACGTGCTATCCTCAGTATAGTAAGGAGCAATATCCACCATACATGTTTTGCCTGACTGCTGCCCCTGCTCCCCTTCCCCGAACCGCCATTGAAAATTGTTGTGATGTTTGTGTTTAAAGAGTTGAATTCCTCTGGAAGAAAATATAAATAATGGAAAGCATGTGTTCCTGTTTCCGTACAACAATGCAGATATTGGCTATCGTATTGATATTAAACGCAAATGACGTAGTCTCTTATTGTATTTCAGTAATAATACGCCCATATTAAAATGAGCTACCACCATGTTGTCGATCTTGCATCTAGCTACAGAATGTAACTATCTCTTCGTGACCGACTGCGTTCGTCAAGTTAGATTTCTGCGAAGGTGATGCTACCAGGTCTCTGTGATCATTACCATATTATCAACTTGTGTTATGCATGCGTACAACCTCAATGCTTTAAGTCATTTGGCATACGTAATATATTCAAACAGGCCATGCGAAAGATTCGGTCATGATATCTTTACGAATTGAAGGGTTAAAATAATTCATATATTTAGATTACACTCGGTATAGGCCACAGTCCTACTCCCCCGGAAATCTTACTATAATTTACCAAACTGTCTATCTTTATTTGCGTGTTTGTTTGTGGCCACGGCATAGCCACCGTGAATTCTTAAAGCCCGACACCAATCCTTCAAGAAATATTTTGCTAACAAGCAAGATGGACATGCAGACGGACGGACCAGGCAGAAAATACCTGGCTTTGACCAAGCTTGACTGAGGGGTATACATAAATGGGATTCTTCGCCATCACCATCCACATATCTACATTCCCCAAAAAGCTTTTTTGAAACTCATAAAATTTGTTATTATCCACAGCATCACATAAAGATTGAAACAGTTTTCTCACATAAGCACAGAAAGACGGTCTGAAATCGCTATATGGGATTCCAAAGGATCCACCTCATTATCTGGCTGCCTTAGCCATTTCAGCAACTTCAATATTTCTTTTTATTCCAATGTGGCTAGGCAACCAACAAAACACATCAATCTGTTGACGAAATCTGCGGTCATATGATTGTAGCATATTCAAAATGGTGGGGTGAGTTCAAATGCCACTCTTAATCGCTTGAAGGGATGACAGTGAATCTGAGAATATGACATATTTTCCTTCTATAGTAGACCCAATGCATTCTAAAGCTAACAATAAAGCTTTGGATTCCGCAGTGAAAATCGAACTTTTACCTTCAACAGGTTTTAGTTTCGGTACTAAAGATAGTTTTATTCGTTACTCTCACATCTTCTTTAGAGCCATCTGTATAATTAGCTTGATGCGATCTATGTTTTCTCTCAATAAAACAAATTCTTGTGTATACACGAGCTGGCTCGTGTCTGTCTTTTATATTTCATCTTCGTAATATCTAAAATCTGGCCTGGCTAACTGCCACGGTGAAACTGGTACGAGCTTGTCGGGTAAAATTTGACTAAGCTTAATACCAGCTGCTACGATGTGTGGTTGACCGCTTCTCTCTTGTTGGAAACTAGCCTGTGCTTATGTATACTATGACGGTCTTTTTGAATTTGATGCTAATACTGTTATATGGAATATCGAATAGGTATTTGGATTATGGACGTTGATATTC
Source organism: Hanleya hanleyi (assembly GCA_036873755.1). NCBI lineage: Eukaryota > Metazoa > Mollusca > Polyplacophora > Lepidopleurida > Hanleyidae > Hanleya > Hanleya hanleyi. Next base: position 25,582 of record JAVTVY010005465.1, on the reverse strand, counting down.
GTTAATGGACGACGGCTGAAGTATGAATGACGGACCTGACACTTGTAATTCATGAGAATTCCAAGAGGTGGAATAATGGAGGGTTTCTTTAAATACAAATCTACGTTTCGAGAGTTGAAAATAGGGTATTTTGAGTTCCTGATATAATTAAACTGCTTACATTCTGCAGTGAGCATGCTTATATTTGCTCTCTTTTCGCTAGTTATCTATAAAAAAGATCAAAAGATTGATGTGAACATAGATAACCGTATATGAAAATATTCGAAAGAATTTCAGGTACACAATGGGTGTATATAAAGGCTCGACTTATCAAAGTTATATAGGAAACTGGATCTAAAATTAATTGACAAACCACCTCTACCCCAAACACGAACATTAGGAAAATTAATCCTAGTTCGGCCTTCGGAAATTGTATGACGTTCCCAACTGAGAGGTGATTGACTATTGCGTGTTCGAAGAGAATGTCTGAAAGATTTAAAAAAAAAATATACTGTTGGATGGGTCATCGTCGTTTACATCGAATGATAAACGTTTGGAAAACAGCCCATTTGCGAGGGCGCCCAGAGTTACCTCCTTATAGTGTCTTTCCCTCCATATTGAAGAAGAACTACATTACAGCCTTTTATTAGGAATACGATTTTGAAGTGTACTCTTTATAAGAGTATGTGAGGAGAAAACATGTTCAAAATTTACAATTAAATTCAGCAGGGGAAATCCCCCATCATGCATTGTTCCGGGGAATCCCACTAGCCTAAAATACGAACTGCGAAGTGAGGCCATACCTTCACTGCTTGTGACGTCATTTGTCGTATCATCACAGTAATTTGATATCATTACTGCAATAAAAATATCGCTTTTATTCAATTTACAATATTCACCGTCTCATCATCATGTATACAATAAATATATATACAATCATAATCAGGCTTTGTGAATAATTTGCCGCACGGGCTAATGGCAAGTACATACATATGGCGAGATATGTAACAAACAATTGCACGCACAGCGACGAAAGAACAGCAAATAGTGAAAACACAATACAAGGAAACAGTAACCACAAGGCACAAAACAATTATAGGAATATATACAGTATATCATGCAGCATAAAATGGCAGAGATGACTTCACTGGGCTGAAACAGATAATCTCTAGATTCCTAAATTAACAAAATTCCGCAACAGTGCTGATAACTTGTGGCACCTGTGATTCCATAATGTATATATAAAACCCCGTTTGGGTCATTGCATCTGGTTGTGACAAAATATATTAGTTTCAAGCCCTTTTGGACAAGAAAAATGCGAAAGCTGAGATAAATAACATTTTAAGGACACCGCGGGGCGCCATTTTAATTTCTTCATGCTCGTTCTATAGAACAACAAAGCTGCAGGGTATGACACAATTGTGCATGGATATATTAAAAGTACGGCAGAAATAATGTTACCTGTTTATCACCCGTTATTCAGTCTGAAACTTGGCACAGGCTGTATGACAGAATCTTGGATATTAGGGGTTATGAAACCATTTCATAAAAATAAGGCGGACATAGATAAACCCGGAAATTACAGACCTATTACAACTCTTAGCTGTCTCAACAATTCGTTTACGTCTATTATAAACGGCAGATTACGAGAGTTCTATGACAGAAGCAGTGTGTTAAAGGAATCAGCGGGTTTAGGAAAGGTTATTCATGTATCGATTAAATCTTCCATCTTTATCCCACCACATTGATGAATAAATTTTAAACACATCGCAAATATTGTACTGCTCATTCATCGATTTTTCGATATACGTCTGGGCAGAGGAGCCGTGATATGAGTTAGGTAAAGAAGGTATGGATGAGAGATATTCCAATCTAATTATAAATATGTACGTGTACAAATCAATTAAATTACGTGTAGCAATCGGCAAATCTCTGAGTGAGGTCTTTGGTTGCGATGTTTCAGGCGAAAATTTGTCCGTTATTAATCTCGTGTATTTAAGGAAGCAGGGGACGCTCATTTCTAGAGGATGAAGTTTGTTTTAAATTTCACTACTTATTATCAGGGAGAAGATGATCCATGTAAAGAATGCGGGTTCACCGCACTTGTTAAAAATATGGCAGCAAATGTATGTATATCACTCTAAAGCCATAACACTGGATATTAATACAGGACATTTGAGAGATTTGACTTTTTCCTTGCTTGCTGCTCATTAAATCAAACTCCCTGCGGTCAACTCTCCCCCATTGTGTTATATCATACTAAACACATATAGTTATTGCTGAATATGTACTAAAAATGTAAGGCGTGTTTGCACTGTCATGGTAATCACTGGCAAGTGTGTAGCGCTGGAGTTAACAAACACATACTCCCGGGATGATAGAAGTATAAAATACACAGGTGATTTATTCTGACAGACATTTGTAAAGATAGATAAAAAGATGGCAGTGTGACTAACGTCACAGGACCTACGAAGTAGGGTTTGATATGATTTAAGTGTGTACTTGACCTAACACATGTTTTTGCCAGAACTTGCTGGTAACAGTCCCCTAATGCACGTTCATGCCAAAAATCAAGGTTCTAATGTCAACGGTTCTCCTTATTTTAACGACAAAAGGATTGGGATGGACTGACTCACTCACTCACTGACTACCGGACAATTTGTAAATGAGAGCCTACTTCGTAGGAATAATCAAAGAGTGTAAATAAATTATGTAAACATGATAAATGGTTCAGGCCTGTTAATGAATAGGTATCATAAGTTCCAGTGTTCTACTCCGGAAGGGTTTTCACTTATGGATTATGTTTCAACGTGGGCCGAGCATCTAGTCGTCCAGGACCATCATCCATCGCAGAAGAATCCTCCATTACAGCTGTTTTCTTGGTACACATCTGGTTTCTTCCCCTCTCATCGTCTACCATCTCAAACCGGGCCTCCTTTGTGACCGACAGCGTGAGATTTCTTTTTATCTTGTTTAAATCTGATTCTGCGGAGGCCCTCTGCCCGCATCGATGTCCTGGTTTTCAGCATGGCTGATGTTCTCCCGGACTATCTGGTTGATAGCGCCCTTCAGATCCTGCGCCACAATATCCTTGGCGATGTATTTGATATCGTCCACTTTGGACACTGTCACATCTTTGTTTGGCTCTTTCTTCTGCTTCTTTTCCTCTTGGACTCCATCCGGAATCGTGGTGAGGCCAATTTCCTCTTTATGGGTTGTTTGGCCTTTGAGAACCTTGATATCCTTTTAGTTTCTTTCATCATGGTCTTGGTTTCCATGTTTTCGTAGCAAAAATCCCTCATCCAGCTTGAAGTTCGTCTGCTGAAAAAGGTCGGAAATCCACACGGAAGGCTAATCTTTAAACTGTATGCCAAAATATTACGAGACAGACAGGCAGGAAAAGTTAATTTTAGAAGAGCCCAAAAACACTTCCAGCAACTATGATTTCGTTTGATTTCATTTGGATATTCCTAAAATCTGGCATTAGGATTTGAATCTGGACCTGTGTCACTTAGACTAAATTAAATAGTTTTAAAGATTACACAGATCTGTTAACTAAACAACTAATTGTTTGCTTTCACAGCAACCTGTAATAGTGCTAAGTGATTCTTGTGAATAGAATTCTTTAAACTAGTTGGCTATATTACAACTCTAAACAGTGGACTATTACACTGCGAAGAAATAAACCGGAGAGAAATAATTTAAACAGCCGATCTCACAGGGCAGTATCTAATCAACAAATGGTAATTTCCAATTAATTTAGTTATAGAAATTACTGTTAAATGATAATAATGAACCTTTATGCAATAAAGGGTAATGAATATTCAGAGATTGGGGTAGCTGGACTCTCACCTGAATTTAAATGTATGTAGACTGGTTTGTACCAGTGTGTTCAGTGACATGCTGGCAGAGAAGGAGGCTGACCAGCCTAGGAATTCCAACATCAACACGCGCCCCTCGTTATGATACGGAGGTCCACAAGGATGGGGCTACATTTTCTAAGTGAACACCCAGAGGCTATCTCTGGGGGTTTACATCCCCCCCCCCTTTTGAAGAAGAAGGATGAACCAGTAGCACGAAAAGCAATAACCACCCCTTTAGCAGCAGCTATACCCGCACAAACCTCACATAAATGCTCCAACATACGTCCAGGGAAAAATCCAGCCACCTCACGATACCACCTGTGACAAGGAACAATCTCAAAACAGAATGATTATGGTAAAATTTATTGTTATAATAAATTCATTTTTTGCGTTTATTGTCCCAGGATTGGTCATCCCCAGAGTCTGCGTCCTCGGAAGCAGGTTTGTCGCAGTCTTCCTTCATCTCATGCAAGTGACGATTGTCGACGGACAGTCCTTTCGTCGTTTGATCTCCGTCGACTGGATGTTCTTTGGTGAGTTGTGATACAGCTGTGAGCGATTCATTGATGGTGGTTTGACGGGTTTAGCTGCTGGCTTAGGCAGATTTCGATGGCGGCAGAATCATTCAGGGTGGGATGCAATGAATCTTTAAGGTATCACCCTGGGCCATTGTTGCTCCATCCTTTCTTGCCCTGGAAGATGGTTGCCCGGTCAAGTATACCGACTCCTTCTTTTTTCGCCAAGTTTTGGAGTTTGATGTTGTACTCTTGTCGCCTCTGATTGACCTGACCTAGCGGTAGGCTAGCCTATTTATTCTTTCGCTTTGGCTCCTTCTCCTTCCATCCTGCCTCATAGATTGAGCACTTCACAACTTGATGCGATAGGTTTTTGCTCAAGGTGATTATTTGCTTCAGGTCAGATGCTATATAGCTTTCGCATTCGGGATGGCCAAACATATCATTGACCCCTACGCAGACAACCAACCTATCAGCCTTGGTGCCCCTAATGGTTGTCATTCCGTCAAATACATACAGATCAGCAGTCCCTAGTTCAGGGGAGAAATATGGGTCAAGGTACCGAAGCACCGAATCCGACACGACCAGAAGTCGTGAATTTTGTGGAAGCTGAATGTTGAGCCATCCCTTCTCAAATGCGACACACTACGTGTGTCAAGTGGTAAAGACTGCAACACCTTAGCATTCAACTTCAACTTACGCTCCTGATCGACCAGTAACTGGTATTTGTTCTCCTTCTTGTCCTCTCGCTGTCTCCGCATAACAACTACACTTCTCACCCGCTTTGATGGCATATGGTGGCCCCCTTAGCTGAGCGATTAGACCAACAGACCACCGCTGAAGGATCACGCGTGGTCGTGATCGCGCCTTGGGGGACACGATCCTGGAGTGTTGTTGCGGCCTGCTGAAGTTCCTTAGCTTGCTCTGATGGTTTGGTGATCCTTTCGAGCGATTGACGGAACCCACAGACCGCCACTGAGGGGCCACATGAGATCTTCGTGCGACCTCCTAGAACACCTCTCTGGGGCTGCCTGACGGTCGACTAAGTCCTTCGTCTGTGCCTATTAACAAGGCCAATGCCTGCTATCGGTGGGCCTCGGTCTAAAAAAGATTGCCTGATTTCTTTCGAGCTTCAGTGCATCCCACTCATGTCTCACAGCCTCCAACACTCGTTCCAAGGAACTGACTCGTGCACGGAGGTCCTGCTCGGTGTTCATGGCTGAAAAATATGCATGGACTGACCAAGCAAACAAAACATATTATACGTATGAACCACAGAGTCCGTGTTTACAAATAAAAAAAAATCCATAATGTACAGGTAATTATACAGATGTAAACATAACTTAGCTCCAAATGGATTTGCTGTAAGCTGTTCCATAAGGATTGAAAGTGTTCCATTTTGGAGGTTGTCTGCAGCGTTGGGAGTGCCTACGCTCATATATGACAACCTCCGGTTCCAGCTGCGGTGCATTCACAACGGGTCCATCCTGTGGTCCGAGTGACACCGGTGACAGGAATCATCTAGACTTTCATCCATGGACGCCACTCTAAGAGACGGCTCTGACTACGGCAGCTCATCAGTCTCGTCTTGTGTTGGTCGTACTGTGGGCACGACCAGACTGGACTCATCTGCAGCAGCTGAGGCTCCATCTCTTGGGTAGCTTCCATTTCTACTACTTGGAACGAACGCTCGAATAAATGGATCTAAGTAAGGCTTAGATAACTTGGGGGTAGTGTCTTCTGACATGTATCATTCATCCTTCATTATGTCAGAATCATCCTCCAGTGATGTCTGATTTAATGCGCCTTTCACAACCCTTGCAGTAACGCTGGATGGATGGTGCCATGAATGGCGAAAAGAAGCGCCGTCTGACCAATGACAAAGTGCTGTCACAGCATGGATGACCAACGTCGCCGTGTGCCATGATATCCTTGGCGATGTATTTGATATCGTCCACTTTAGACACATTGGACACTGTCGCCTCTTTATCTGGTTCGCTGTTCTGCTTCTTTTCCTCTTGAACTCCTTCCGGAATCGTGGTGAGGCCAACTTCCTCTTTATGGGTTTGTTTGGCCTTTGAGAACCTTGATTTCCTTTTAGTTTCTTTCATCATGGTCTTGGTTTCCATGTTTTCGCGGCAAAAATCCCTCTTCAAGCTTGATCTTCGTCTGTTTAAATAGGTCGGAAATGCACACGGAAGGCTAATCTTTAAACTCTATGCCAAAGATATTACCAGGCAGGCGGTAGGCAGGAAAAGTTCTAGACGAGTCCAAAAACACTTCCAGCAACTATGATTTTGTTTGATTTATGTAAACATAACTTAGATCCAAATGGATTTGCTGTAAGCTGTTTCATAAGGATTAAAAGTGTTCCATTTTGGAGGTTGTCTGCAGCGTTGGGAGTGCCTAGGCTCACCTATGTTTATGTATACTATGATTGTCGTTTTGAATTTGGAATAGGTCTTTGGATTATGGACGCGGATATTCTCTATTGGACGACGGCTGGATTATGAATGACGGACTAGACGCTTGTAACCTCCGGTTCCAGATGCGGTGCATTCACAACGGGTCCATCCTGTGGTCCGAGTGACACCGGCTCCTGGTGACAGGAATCATCTAGACTTTCATCCATGGACGCCACTCTAAGAGACGGCTCAGACTATGGCAGCTCCTCAGTCTCGTCTTGTGTTGGTCGTACTGTGGGCACGACCAGACTGGACTCATCTGCAGCAGCTGAGGCTCCATCTCTAGGGTAGCTTCCATTTCTACTACTCGGAACGAACGCACGAATAAATGGATCTAAGTAAGGCTTAGATACCTTGGGGGTAGTGTCTTCTGACATGTACCATTCATCCTCCATTATGTCAGAATCATCCTCCAGTGATGTCTGATTTAATGCGCCTTTCACAACCCTTGCAGTAACGCAGGATGGATGGTGCCATGAATGGCGAAAAGAAGCGCCGTCTGACCAATGACAAAGTGCTGTCACAGCATGGATGACCAACGTCGTCGTGTACACCATGAATGGCTTCAGAGCGACGACTCTTTGGTATTACCAACTACTGTCTATCTATCTCTTTGTCATCGTAACCATACGGTAGAGTATGCTACCTTCAATTGAGAATCGTGCCATCTCTCTAACATAGACTGCCATTTCTGCGTCTGATTTCGAGAGTTCCTCTGAGACCCATAGCGTGGGATCTCTGATCATCTTGTTTAAATCTGATTCTGCGGAGGCCCCTCTGCCCGCATCGATGTCCTGGTTATCAGCATGACTGCTGTCCTCCCGGACTATCTGGTTTATAGCGCCCTCCAGTCCCTGCGCCATGATATCCTTGGCGATGTATTTGATATCGTCCACTTTAGACACATTGGACACTGTCGCCTCTTTATCTGGTTCGCTGTTCTGCTTCTTTTCCTCTTGAACTCCTTCCGGAATCGTGGTGAGGCCAACTTCCTCTTTATGGGTTTGTTTGGCCTTTGAGAACCTTGATTTCCTTCTATTTTCTTTCATGGTCTTGGTTTCCATGTTTTCGTAGCAAAAATTTTTCTTCAAGCTTGAACCTCGTCTACTGAAAAAAGGTCGGAAAGGCACACGGAAGGCTAATCTTTAAACTGTATGCCAAAGATATTACCAGGCAGGCAGTTGGCAGGAAAAGTTTTAGACGAGCCCAAAAACACTTCCAGCAACTAGGATTTTGTTTCATTTCATTTGGATATTTCTAAAATCTGGCAATCAGCTATGATTTCATTTTGATATTCGTAAAATCTGGCAATAGGTTTTAAATCTGGACCTGCGTCACTTAGACTAAATTCAGAGGCCCTCTGCCCGCATCGATGTCCTGGTTTTCAGCATGGCTGCTGTTCCCCCGGATTATCTGGTTTATAGCGCCTCCAGTCCCTGCGCCATGATATCCTTGGCGATGTATTTGATATCGTCCACTTTAGACACATTGGACACTGTCGCCTCTTTATCTGGTTCGCTGTTCTGCTTCTTTTCCTCTTGGACTCCTTCCGGAATCGTGGTGAGGCCAACTTCCTCTTTATGGGTTTGTTTGGCCTTTGAGAACCTTGATTTCCTTCTAGTTTCTTTCATGGTCTTGGTTTCCATGTTTTCGTAGCAAAAATTTTTCTTCAAGCTTGAACCTCGTCTACTGAAAAAAGGTCGGAAAGGCACACGGAAGGCTAATCTTTAAACTGTATGCCAAAGATATTACCAGGCAGGCAGTTGGCAGGAAAAGTTTTAGACGAGCCCAAAAACACTTCCAGCAACTAGAATTTTGTTTCATTTCATTTGGATATTTCTCAAATCTGGCAATCAGCTATGATTTCATTTTGATATTCGTAAAATCTGGCAATAGGTTTTAAATCTGGACCTGCGTCACTTAGACTAAATTCAGAGGCCCTCTGCCCGCATCGATGTCCTGGTTTTCAGCATTGCTGCTGTTCTCCCGGATTATCTGGTTTATAGCGCCCTCCAGTGCCTGCGCCATGATATCCTTGGCGATGTATTTGATATCGTCCACTTTAGACACATTGGACACTGTCGCCTCTTTATCTGGTTCGCTGTTCTGCTTCTTTTCCTCTTGGACTCCTTCCGGAATCGTGGTGAGGCCAACTTCCTCTTTATGGGTTTGTTTGGCCTTTGAGAACCTTGATTTCCTTTTAGTTTCTTTCATCATGGTCTTGGTTTCCATGTTTTCGCGGCAAAAATCCCTCTTCAAGCTGGAACTTCGTGTGCTAAAAAAAAAAGGTCGGAAATGCACATGGAGGGCTAATCTTTAAACTGTATGCCAAAGATATTACCAGGCAGGCAGTTGGCAGGAAAAGTTTTAGACGAGTCCAAAAACACTTCCAGCAACTAGGATTTTGTTTCATTTCATTTGGATATTTCTCAAATCTGGCAATCAGCTATGATTTCATTTTGATATTCGTAAAATCTGGCAATAGGTTTTAAATCTGGACCTGCGTCACTTAGACTAAATTCAGAGGCCCTCTGCCCGCATCGATGTCCTGGTTTTCAGCATGGCTGCTGTTCTCCCGGATTATCTGGTTTATAGCGCCCTCCAGTCCCTGCGCCATGATAACCTTGGCGATGTATTTGATATCGTCCACTTTAGACACATTGGACACTGTCGCCTCTTTATCTGGTTCGCTGTTCTGCTTCTTTTCCTCTTGGACTCCTTCCGGAATCGTGGTGAGGCCAACTTCCTCTTTATGGGTTTGTTTGGCCTTTGAGAACCTTGATTTCCTTTTAGTTTCTTTCATCATGGTCTTGGTTTCCATGTTTTCGCGGCAAAAATCCCTCTTCCAGCTGGAACTTCGTGTGCTAAAAAAAAAGGTCGGAAATGCACATGGAAGGCTAATCTTTAAACTGTATGCCAAAGATATTACCAGGCAGGCGGTAGGCAGGAAAAGTTTTAGACGAGTCCAAAAACACTTCCAGCAGCTATGATTTCATGTTTGATTTCATTTGGGATATTCCTAAAATCTGGCAATCAGCTATGATTTTATTTTGATATTCCTAAAATCTGGCAATAGGTTATAAATCTGGATCTGCGTCACTTAGACTAAATTCAACAGTTTTAAAGATTACACAGATCTGTTAACTAAACAACTAATTGCTTACTTTCACAACAAACTGTAATAGTGCCAAATGATTCTTGTGAATAGAATTGTTTAGACTAGTTGGTTATATTACAACTCTAAACAGTGAAGAATTACAGCGTGAAGAAATAAAGAGAGAGAAATAATTTAAAGATCCGATCTCACAGGGCAGTAACTAATCAACAAATGGTAATTTCCAATTAATTTTCAGATATTCAGTTATAGAAATTTCCGCGATATTCACTGCAGAACAAAAGCTATATTGTTGGCCTTGGAAGGTATTGGGCCCACTAAAAGGAAAAAATAGGTCATATTCTCAGATTGACTGTCATGCCTTCAAGCGATTAAAAGTGGAACTTCGACTCATCCCACTATCTTGAATATTCTACAATTACATGACTGAATTTAAAAAAACTGTAGGCTATACTCATCTGAACAGCCAGAAATGTTTCGATCAGACCATGATCAGGCGATGTAGAATCGGCCATACACGATTAACTAACGAACATTTACAAAAAAGAGCCAGTTCCATGGTGTATTCCATGCCACGAAGATCGCACAGTGAAACACATTCTTATGGACTGCATAGATTTTAAGATTGTAAGAGATTCTTTTTATCAAGCGACCACTTTGAAAGATAGTCGGGTGAGAGAGAGGACTGTGTCTTGGGTTATTTGAGAGAAATCGGTTTGTTGCATAAGTTTGAATGTGTGTATGTTTTAGTGTGTTGGATTGCTAAGTTATTGGCTTGAGTACTTAGAATTTTGTTTGATCGTCGCTATATAGCTGAAATTTTGCTGAACGTGACATTAAACCTTAATTCTCTCTCTCTCTCTCAGAGATTGTGGTAGCTGGACTCTCACCTGAATTTAAATGTATGGAGACTGGTTTGTACAGGTGTGCCCAGTGAGATACTGGCAGGGAAAGAGGCTGACCAGCCCAATACAGCCCAGGAATTCCAACCTCAACACTTGACCCTCGTTATGATACGGGAGTTCAAAAGGATGGGGCTACATTTTCACCAAAAAAAAAACAGGGGGACACCAGGCTTTCTCAGAAAATATTAGCGGAATAAAAGCTAAAATCCTATGCCCACAAAAGAGTGGGGGCTTGAAATCGGGGTGAGAGTGACGAATATTATTGAGGTTCATTTATTAGCCATTTACAAATTTCCATTTTGTTGAAAGTGACCAAGATTGAACTTTGGGAGATTCCAGACGCATAATCTTCGATAGGAGGTGTATGTTCGCTTTCAAGACTGTCGGTGTGCTACCTCCTATTTTTTTATGAGGCCCATTGGCCGAGTGTTTTAAATCGCCGATATATAGTACTGGGGCCGATTTCATGAAACCTCACTTGAGACAATTTTCACACTTGAAAGTTGAAGTGCACTTGAAAATCTCCCTTGACTTGAGTTTTTGCTTTTCATGAAAGTTCACTTGAACCTGAAATCGCACTTGAGTTCAAGTGTGGTATGACCTCCCTTGAAAACCGCACTTGAAATAAAAACGTACTTGAAATGACCAATACGGCAGGAGATGGTGTCGAAAAATAAGTTTTTTCCATGTGCCCATGCATCATAATACACGTAGGGGCATTGTTCTTCATCTCACAGGTCCAAACATGGCACAGACATATTTATTTGACACCTGAAATTCTAGTGATCGGCTTCGACGCATCAAGTATTTTGAGCATGCACTTGATTCTGCGGGGGTACTATTTATTACCAAATCGCACAAAAGAGTTCCAAAAAGGTCACTTCAAACATCACTTGACCAAGTGCGGCCAAAAACGTTTGGTGAAACACAACTTGAGATTTTTTTGAAGTGCACTTGGTCAAGTGCGAAAATCGACCTTGAAAAAACCAAGCCAAGTGAGGTTTCATGAAATCGGCCCCTGGCGTTTGAGTGCCTTACTCTGGTGGTCGCTGGTTCGAATCCCGCATGGGACTCGACCAATTTTCAGCACTAGAATCTGTGCTATACTACGATAGCGTAATCCTAAAATAACGAAAATATTGTTATACGATCACTTTCGAAACGACAATAAATATTTGAAGGTTTGGCACTCTGTAAATATTAATGAAGGGGCATTTGCTTTGTACATGTAAATATATTTGTCTCTAACTATTATACATTTTAATATAATAAATGAAAAACATGTATATGTGTATATAGTTTGATACAATGCATTTGTGTTCGCGATAATATATGTACATGGTTGTATATCTCGTGCCACCCCGTACCTTTGGTGAGAAAAAAATGATGACCCCCAATAAATCTAATTAACCAATTGGCAATGCTAATGAGCCCTTTGAATTTTTGGAACACATAACTTAGTTAGATCTTCAAAGTTGACAGTAAACTCCTTCCCAATAATAAACAAAATATACATGCATATCGAGACAAACTATATACTGAGATAACGCGGGAAAGCCACAAATAACACAACAGTAATGATAAACAAGTAAAATAAGTTGAATCATTGAATTTTTGAACATTGCTTATGTTGTGCAAACTCATCAATCCGTAAAGATAGGATGCTTTTCCTGTTTGATAGGGTGTTTCGTGTCGATTCGATGATATAAAATTTTGGGCATAAGGAAGTAAACGGCACAGCAAACTTTACAAGAATACAAATATCAAATAAATCGTAGTTTCTCAGGATCATATGAAATAAAGGTTCAATGGAATTTTATTGTAGCACTAGTTTGGAGCGGCAAAGCATTGCCTTGGGTGACTGGGCATTCATTCCACTAAAGGGAGACAACAAATGAAAGAATGGTTTACCAGGTATAGAACTCAAGGTTATCTCCCTTGGACCAAGCCTTCTGGCAAAAAGTACACGAAGACGAGAAAATTTCCAAACACAAACGATTTCATTATTTGGAAAATAATGAATATTCAAGATTGAACTGATAAGGTATATGCCTGAAATTCAGGGTCGTTCGTTCATCTAAATAGTGGAACTCAATTGATAATCACGGCATTTGAAAAAATCTCAATATACAGAGACGCTATTCATATTCAGCTGCCCATGTTTACGATCAATACATGCACAATTAACACTTCTCGATGCGAGCAAAACATGAGCTAGTTAAATATTAATATGCTATACCGATATTGTATTTGAAGCGACGGTAATTTAATAGGAACACTTGAGTTTCGTGTTTTGGTAAACAATTAATGCAGTGGAAACGAAAGGTCGAAGGTTTTTTTCTAAGTTACCCAAATTGTTATTGTATGTTCCTATCTCTCTGGTGAGGCGACAATATGATAGTATGTTACTTCTGGTAATTGCAAGAGAAGTGATTGTGTAAACGGGGTTTCAACGCAAACTGACGCACATGTTGAGGAGGGTAATAAGGGATGTCTCATGCGTGTTACTATAATCTTTATACCATGCCCATTGCACATGTGATACAGTCTTTATGTGAACAGTCTAAATTGAAGTATAATTTTCATCATAAAAGAAAAGTTTTCAATGTCTATAACGAAAAAGAACACACTGTTGACATAGAGTTACAAACATACTATAATGTCTCTTCTTCAATATACATTATGTTAGATATGAAAATTAGAATTGGAATAATTTGTTAGACTTTCTCTTTTATTATTATAACTCTAGCAATCACAATAACATACTGTCTGAAGGATTGGGTCAAACTGACCAGGCATTTTTGGGTATGGACGTGACAGACCCAAACAGTTTGGGTCCAATTGGCCCAACTATTTTGAGTAAGTCGCGTCTATACCCCCAAATTCTGACAGTACAGAATACCAGGCAGTGCATTACAAGCGTCTGGTCCGTCATTCATAATTCAACCGTCAAAAATTAAAGAGTATCCGCGTCCATAATCCAATGACCTATTTCATATAACAGCATTAGTCCCAAATTCAAAAAGACAGTCATGGTATACATAAACATAGGTTAATTTCCTGCAAGAGAGAAGGGGTCAACAGTTCTCAATGATGCCGGCAGGACATCATGATGTTCTACAAATATCAAATCCGTATCGCTGATGAGTATTCTTAACCCATATGATATTAGCTGTAAAGTGGTTATGTAGAGAATGATGTACCTCAGTCACGCTTTGATTGTGACTGTTCATATGAACACACCTAGCCCCGGCTTAAGCGGCATTAGATACAAGTTACGAAAGGAAACGCCATAGATCTCGCACGCTACGCACGTATTTTGCTATCAGTATGCGATATGTATCGACAAATTTAAGAAACTTTGAGTGCACGCACTTGGTGGTATAGCCGTTTTATCTCTGCAATAATGTTTTATGACGTTGATTAAAATAGTCACATTAAATGAGGATCCGGTAAATGTTACTAGGCGAGATATGTATACGCCATATGCAGGTCCGACAGGAATATTGCTGCACAGAAAGGGATTAGAGAATATCCGCGTCCATAATCCAAAGAGCTATTCCATAAAACAGGATTAGAACCAAATTCAAGAAAGACAATCATAGTATGCATAAACATAGGCTTGTTTCCTGCAAGAGAGAAGCGGTCCCGCTTCATTTTTATAGAGATATCATTAGGGCTATCTGTAGTTTCCTTCAGATCCAGTGAAGATGGATATATATCCTTCACTGCATCATTAATACAGCGAGTATCCAACGCATGCAGATAGTCTATTAGGCTATTTACCTGAAAATGTACTGATTGAGGAGTTCACTGCACGGGGAAGTTCAGTGTTTCCATTCATTCTGCCGCTGGACCTGTGTGGTCAATTCATTGATTGGTCTTGTGCGAAGCTGTAGAACACATATGCTAGTTTACTTATGTCTGACTGACGCGAACTCTCTAAATTGTGGCAACAATATTAGTATGTGACAAAATCCTTAAAAACAAAACCATATCTGGAACAGTGCAGATTGTCCCGGAGGCATGATAGTATTTTAGAACTGTATTCCATCTGTGGTTTTGTTCTTCATTCCAAGGGTTAAATGTCAACGGTCATGTGGGCATGTCACTAAAGATGCCAACATGAACAGTTGCAATCAAATCGTGGCTGACATACAAATCATCGCACGGATCATTTTGGTTCTTTTGATATATTTAGATACGCAGTTAGAATATTGGCCAGTCAGAGTAGTTCGGTAGTAGTGTTCTATAATATTGGACGACGTGAGCTCTCCTACCGAGTATCGACCCGCATCGACGGCTGAAGCTGCATTACCAACATGGCGTCATAGCGCATGTAGTCTTCCTATTTTCGCGGTTTAGACATTTTTCCTGACAACGAACGGGAGAATGGGGTGCGGTAGCGTAATATAGGGGTATGCAATATACTGCATAGAACTCAGACAACATGACATAGGCCTTCACTCAACGGGCGAAATTCTACGAAAATATTTGTTCCTCGAGAGTAATCGAATTTCTACTGACATGATTGATGACCGCTTCACGGGACGCATCCGTATCCAACACTTGTTTTTACCCAGTTATATAATGTGAGCATATACATACCAGACAGTGCGCGATCAATATCGCTTTGCTGTTTGAACTCTGGCTATTATAAAGTTGTATACTGCGTCTTCGATGTCATCGTTTTATAGTAAAAGTCGTGTAACTTCAGTGGATAGACAACATCATTTTTTTAACAAAAGGGTTTACATCCTGCCAAGTAGGATTGGATAAGTGAGATCCAAATGAGTATATCTGTATGCTCGTGAATTATCGTCAAATCCGACAATCCGAAGAGTCCTCATTGGTGAAAACTTCATGTGCGCAGGTGCGGAGTGATACTATAGCGTAACGATACAAGAAAGGACCTCACCTAGGCCTACGTTTTCCAGCTTCGAAGATGGAACGATACTGTTACCGAGAAGAAGTGCTCTGTACTGAACAGTACCACTCAGCGGTGATATTTTCCCCTTCGGGATATGTTGCGGTGTAGCTGGGTTCGCTTTGAAAAGAACACACTGGATTGGCAGGTGCTCACAAAGGCGCAAAGACGCAGACAATGTTCAATGATACTGGGAAGTCCACAGAATGGTTCGACTTTTACAATCCCAATAAGGGACTACACTCGGTTTTGGTCAGGTGTTTGGAGTAGTTTCGAGAAGCTAAAATATACGTTTTCAGGGTGGTAGTCGGGATATCTTACGTGCTGTTCGCCTTTTTTGATTGATACTCAGATGGGAGAGAGGGAGGAGGGGTCGGTACAAATCCTTGTGATTGGAGATTTGTGATTTGTAAACATGGAGAAGAATGAAACGCTTTGTCGGCCTCGGACTTCTCAGGTATTTGTTCTGAATTCGAACTTGCATTCAATAAATACTCCCTCGTTTTGACCGTTTTGACCATCTGGCGGTCACACAGTTCATCATTTTCCGACAGATGACTCAAACACATCATCGCCCTGCACAATTTGTACCTTATATCGCTCAAGCCGGTGCTAGGGGAATGCATAGATTTTAAGATTGTAAGACATGCTTTTTATCGAGCGACTACTTTGGAAGATCTTTTTAGTCGGGTGTAGGAGGATTGCATCTTGGGTTATTTGAGAGAAATCGGGTTGTTACATAAGCTTTAATGTGTGTATGTTTTAATGCGTTGGATTACTAAGTTAGTGACTTGAGTACTTAGAATTTTGTTTGATCGTCGCTGTATAGCTGAAATATTGCTGAACGCGACATTAAACCTTAATGCTCTCTCTCTCTCGTGTGGTAATGTCATTCAATATGTCCGCATGAATTCTACAATAAAAGCGTGGATGGGATACAAATTATCACAGGGACCACTCTTGGTTCTTGTTTTGTTTTAAAAATATGAAGTCGTCATATTTGTCTATGAGGTCATATGACTTTTTGTCAGTACGCCGGCATCGTGTTTCACCACCCTTTTAATGTTGCGTTCAATTTCATGAGAAAGGGACACATAGGAGTTCGTCTCTGTAGGGCGTTTGTGAAAAAAATAGCAAAATTGATTTAAATGCAGAATATGCTTTATTACGACATAAATCTACAGAACTATAGGTGATCATGGCTTCATATACTTTTGTAGAGGTCGCCGTACGGGCTCGAGAGCTCGGTTGTGGAATGAAATACGTAGACCACTCTAGATCGAACACCCATAGTTCAAGTATGTTATTTATATGTTTCCCATGTGTCGTAACCTAAAGATCATTCTCATATCACAAGCTGTAGCTAGAGTAATTATAAGACGAATACTGAATACAAGCGGTGATTCCGACCAGCAGCACTAACCGTCGTTCATAAAGAATTTATAATCGGAAGACATGTGCATCAGACGATAGTACCAGCAAAATCAAAATAGGCATCGAATAGCAGCCTTATGATTTTTTAAATCACTATTCCGACTGCAGTTTCGAACTAAGTGTTCTCTTCAAGGAATTTTGTACAGAAGAAGTAACGGAATAACTTATATACCGTATAGTCTATACGTTGTCACTAAAATCGAATCCATGGTTTCACAAGTTAATACATGCCAAACTGGTTTGTAACTTCTATACATAATTCAAGATATAAGATTTAGATCAACAAAGGAAGCTAGAAACCCCTCCGTGTAAGTTGAAATAATACCTACAAAATTTATAATACTACACTATCTATAAACAATGTAAATTGGAGCGATATGCAAGAGGTAGGAAAAATTGACGACGTCTGGCGACTAAAGAGCAACCATATGACTACAGCAAAGCTTCCCCGGCACCTCACATTCAGTCCCCAGAATACGGTGGATTCCCGGACGTGGACTTAGTATATCAGCCACGCTTTTATTGCATTTGTTCATGTGGAGACTTATGAGGTATCCACAAGGCCCCCAACACCGGCTTAAGCGGAATTAGATACGCTACCACGAGTGCTGTGATGACAGATCAGCTCAAAAAAATAAGTCATCTGATGTTAATGGATGAGTATCGAGGACGTCTGATGGAGTATACGCCTCAACATGGGGTAAACCTCTTAAATGCAAGAATGCCCAGAAAAAGTAACCTGTAATGACCGACGTCGTATGGGTTAAATTTCCCACCAGCAAAACAATAAACCTACATATATTTGTCGAATGAGTGTACATGCAGAGAGCGGGCCTCGAGGACTAAGGCTTGATATGTGAGTACTATCGAAGCAGCGGCGCATTTTTTCAATGAGATGATTTTTTTGAAATGCGCCCCTGCCTCAGTGGTATCCATAGGATTCAATCCTGTATAATTTCTATGAATCAGCTAGTATTATAAATTGTGTATACCGGTTGGTATTATTTGAACTTACACGTAGGAAATAGCTTCTTTTATTGATCTCACTTTGTATGATTTTAATTATGTAGAGGCGATTATAGACCATTAGGCATGCTTTAACTTGTGAAGCCATGAATATTGTTGTTAGCTGAAAACGTATACACTATACGGTGTATAAACCATGTCATTTCTTCTGCACAATATTCCTTGCAATGAATATAAAATTCGAAACTGCAGTCCTATTATAATGATGTAGAATGTCAAGAAAGCTATTTGGTATTTTTTACCACTTCTTCACCTCAGAAGATGTCTTCTTGTATTGGCATTGCAACTACGAGCAAATGTCAGAGACGAAGACAGAAGTTTGCAAAAGTAAAAACTTTCAACACATACATATCTTTGATCTACAAGCTAGTTTTCTTGCCAAAGAGAAACCATAAGCGGTTTCAAGTGATACCAGTATGTTCGAATCCGTATCAGTGGTCAGTAAACTTTTTACAATTGATTATCATAGTCATTTTTATAGAGCACATTTTATCGCAATCAGGCTTTGACTCTTGATCGAAGAATACTTTCCTGTAGATTCATATGGTCGCTTTTTAGTCACCAAAAATTGTCCCACCTCCGGCATATCGCTCCAATTTATACATATCTCCAAAGAGAGATGGTTTGAGTAAAATGTCTTGTAACGTTGAATGAAATCGTCACATTTCACAGAATCTAGCAAATGCTACTAGGCCAGATTAATATACGCCATAAAGAGATCCCCTTCAGGGAGGTTACTTCCAAGACGTGATAATTGACAATAGTCTCTTGTCGTAGATTCAACGTGAAAGTAAGCACTTTTCATATTAAGAGCAGTATGCATCTACATATATACAACATAATGTCCCACTTGGTTTCCTTTCATATGAATGAAACTGGATGGATAACATCCATGGCAAAAATTCACAGATATTATTGATGAGAAATACAAGCAAGTCTATAAACACAGGAATATCCCATGAATGATATCCCTTATATAGTAAAACTAGTATAAATATATTTGCAGTAGATGCGCGGGTCTTTTACTTGAATCGCGTTAATAAAGTTTGAACAATTACACCATTTGTTCAACCTTAGCTATGTTGTCGGTTGGCACGGCTCGGGAACGGTGGTTAGGTGGATTGGGGTTCTTTCTATGCCATGGTTTGATACGGATCTGATATTTTTGAAACATCATGATATCTTGCTGGCATCAGTGAAAACTGTTGACCGCCTCTGTCTTGCAGGAAGAACTCTTCTAGTTTTATCCTTTTAATTTGCTGCTAATGTTATTTTATGAATTAGTTCTTTGAATTATGGACTCGGGAATTCTTTAATGGCCGACGGTTGAATATTGAATGACGGACTGGACGCTTGTATTATAAACCATGCAATTTGACATGTATTTGTTTGCTCGAGCGCTTTACAAATTATGTTATGAAATGTAGCTCATTATCTTTTTTGTCACATTATATACGAGCTGTGGATAATCGCTATATAAATGACGCAGTGAAGGATATATATCCACCTTCACTGGATTTGAAGGAAACTACAGATAGCCCTACAGGCACATCTTATTTAGATCTCTACCTCTATAAAAATGAAGCGGGCATTCTCTCTCTTTCTATTTTATGACAAAAGAGATGATTACAATTTTCGATATCGTAAACTATCCCTTTCTGGATAGTAATATTCCAGTGGGACCTGCATATGGCGTATACATATCTCGCTTAGTAGCATTTGCTAGATCCTGTGTTAAATGTGATGATTTTAATCAACGTCACAAAACATTGTTGCAGAAACTTATAAAACAGGGCTATTCCACCAAGCGCCTCCACTCAAAGTTTCTCAAATTTGGCGATACATATCGCATGCTGATAACAAAATACGAACGTAGCGTGCAAGATCTATGGCGCTACGCTTCGTAACTTGTGTCTAATTCCGCTTAACCCGGGGCTAGGGGCCGTATGAAGCCATGTACTTCAAGATCCTCATGGTACTCATATGAACAGTCACAATCAAAGCGTGACTGAGATACACCATTCTTTAGATGACGACTTTACTACGAATATTATGGATTAAGGATACTGATCAGCGATACGGATTTGATATTTTTGGAACATCATGATGTCTTGCCGGCATCATTGAAAACTGTTGACCGCTCTCTTGCAGGAAACAAGCCTATGTTTATGTATACTTTTGTCTTTTTGAATTTGGTGCTAATACTGTTATATGGAAATGGAATAGGTCTTTGGATTATGGACGCGGATATTCTCTAATGGACGACGGCTGGATTATGAATGACGGACTAGACGCTTGTAATTTAAACTTTTACATCGTTGCAGATGTATATTGCTCCTCAATCAAGCATAATAATAACCCCACAATCCCTCACAATATCACCCTCTACAACAAGCAATGAAGTTAAACAGTTGCCGGGCATTGCTTCAATTTATATATTTTTTTCAAATATTTATCGTTTTGAGAGGCGAAATTAGGGCATCATTGTAATTTATATTTCTTTCGTATATTTAGTGTTTTGTGAGGCGAAATTGTAATTGCTGAGCTCATAGACTTAAGATGGCAAAAGAGGCAATCTGTATTAAGCCGACTGCCTGGATAATGAGCATCCAGAGATTCAACTACAACTATTAGTCCAAGAGCTACGGCACTTTAAATCTTACGTCGGAGGCCAACAGATCTGACCAATCTGTTCTAGACCAGAATTGTGTGCTTAGTCTGAAAGTGTGCGTCTCGGTGGTCAAAGCTGCTGCAGTTTCAATTAAAGCTGCGATTTTTTCGATTTCTTGACCAAATTTTCAACGAAATTGAAAAATAAAATATATAATTCTCAAATATCTAACTCCATATTGAAGGTACTGCACTGGCCCAAGCATACACTTGAGAAAAAAAGAGTATGTAATCGTGAGGCATATACTAAACACTTGAAATCGCTAGCCCCATAATAAAAGTATACTAAAACGTGTGAGACTTGAATAAATCCAGACAATGAATAGATTAATTTGGAGCGACGAGATGAAATCTCGAAGGATCTCGTCTGAGTGATATTTTATTTAAGACAAGGTATCCACACTATCTTTAATTTTATTTCAAAGACAAGCAATGTCCCCGACGTTCGCAACTAGGTTAATACAATCTGTGAGCGTATAATATTTTACGAAATTTCCTTGGGGTGAAATCAAACCTAAAATAAGAATTGTACTCCTGGTGCAAATTCAATTACACAGAACCATCGGCAGTAATTTGCTACTGCCTTCGCCGTGAGGGATTCCAAACATTGATTTGTTCATCACCTAAGAAGCCGTAAGTACCTTTTCAAGTTGAGGTAGCCATTTCTGAAGACAAATAGAAACGTTAGCCTGGAAATAGTGGAAAGTGCTGAACTGTTTTCTTTTGCGAGTTTTTATTTATTCGTGTACTCAATTACTCTCATATATTATGACAATAAAGATATCACGTCCATTAGCCAAAAGTAAATTGCTTCTCTCAAGTCTGTTTTAAAAATGTTTTCTATATAACCACTAGCGTAGATTTGAATACTAGTCACCAGCGAAAGGATTGAAATCTCTTGCTACATTCTCAAAAGCTAGATAGTGGAAGAGTACACTTCAACACCCATAAGCGATATGAGAAATATTAAACAGATGACCCCACATCAACTTATCCATCTATTATGCCAGCCTCAAAGTCTTTCGTCACTCAACCAAGACCTTAAGAGGGGAAAGGCCCATACATTATTTGGCATCAGGCCGTTGCGAAGATGAGAATATCCCTATATCACCCCGAGTAGCGGGAGCTTTTCGATAGCTAAATATATATGGATATTTTGTCCCGTATTATATATGTATACCCCTGGTCTTCCTTATACGAGGAAATTTACAGGCGAGGATGGGAGTTGTGATATCCGGAAGTTGACCTGATGCATTGCTAAAGTTGTCTATAAAACAGTTCCCACAAGAGTTATAATGAACAAAGTATATCAGTTTGACAAATTATGCCGTCATGGTGATGAGAATTAGGAAAATGTACATGCGAGAAAACGATTGGTCGTCTTTTGGACCCGCTAAGGTAATTTACCACTATGGGCTCTGGCACTTGAGTTAGGAAAGGCGGAAATGTACCAGTAATCACTCCGTCGGAATGTTAAAGAGAACAATCGGAGGACAGTCGTATGATGGAAATAAATATGAAGAATTTTCCAGTTAGAAGGCATCTCTGAACGAGAGGAAAATTACTCTGTATTGTCTGGGATTGAAAATTAGGCCGTAAATCCGAGAGAGAATTATCTATTAGAAACTAGGGAATAACGTTCCGCGGCTTAAGTATTATGTAAATTGGAAAACAAACTCTGGGAGGCTATCTTTAAGGGCAAGGGAATGCGAATCTCCCGCTAGCTTTTCTCTATTGTTCTTATATTTTTGAGGAAATTGAGTTAATGCAATTTTGTGTTAGCGACTGCGTTGATTGAATTTTCGTAGCTTCAAGGTAAAGTTTTGTAATTACAACGTCTGGCTAATTATGGTAACGGTCTTCAAGATTGCCTTCAAGAGAGCTCTTCTTGCAGGATGTTGAAAACCGGCAAAGTCGCGATAATGACAAGACTAACATCTTTTCTATATATAGACACTTTTTATTATATCATGTTTAGCTAACATCCTTCTGTGGGGAAGTTAGTTGCCCAGACGTAAGGCGTTAGTACACAACTTTATTTTGACAAAGTATTGTGGAGCACATGCTCGAATGCCTGGGGGCTTACATATTGAAGACAACCGAAGCCTGCTTGCGAGACATATTTAATTCGAGGCAAGCAGTTCAAGACAGGCTATAATCTTTAATTTTATTTCAAAGACATAGCTTCGATGTTCGCAACTATGTTGTTACTTGCGATCTGTGAGCATATATTAAATTACGACACACCCTTGGAGAAAAATCAAAGATAAGAGTTAGAATTGTAATCCTGGTGCAAATTCAGTAACACAGAAATGTCGTACTCGAACTCTCATCGAAGAGTCAGCTGTCCCAGTGACGAAGTAGTCGTTTCTATATCGAAGAGTCAGCTCATCGAAGAGTCAGCTTTCCCAGTGATGAAGTAGTCGTTTCTATGTCGTTTCTCTCAGCGAATATTCTAGGATCATTCCAAATTAATACTTTGGCGTAGAGTACTAACATGGTATGAACCCTCGTACAATATGCATGATTGCGAACAATATTAAATGAGCGGAAGAGACGTTCGAAGTATTAAACAACTGAACGTTCTACAGTTAAAGTATTCAAGAGTGTTCTACAACGAAGGAAAACATTAGCTCTTCTACCGCGTATCGACCTGTATCCACTGCTAAAACGAAAGTGACCAACATATTGTCATAACGCATGCAGTCTTCCTAGAACGCGGCTTAGATGTTTTTCCTGGCAATCGAACGGACGGACGGCACTCAATATCATAGCCATCTTGATGGGATGGGGCGGCGAGGGTTCTGCAATAAGTTCTCTAGAAGTCAGACAAGATGATCTAAGCCGTCACTCAATCGGCAAAATTCTGCGAATAAAAATTGTTGCTCGACAGTAATTGAATTTCTACGTACATGATTGAGGACTATATCACATAAAACTATGAGACATCCGCATCCCACACATGTTTACCCAGTTATATAATGTAAGAATATACATACCAGACAGTATGCGATCAATGTCGCCATGCTGTATGAAATCTGGCTATTATAAGGGCTTATACTGTGTCTCCCATTTCATCGTTTTATAGTAAAAGTCGTGTAACCCTACCAGAAAGCCAATTCTAGTCGTAACAAGAGTTTATATCCTGTCACGTAGGATTGGATAAGTTCCAAATGAGCTTTTGACTTTTCTTCGTGAGTAGATAACTTTGGTGATGACTATACTGACGTCTATGTCCAGACATTCTCCACCAAATCTCTTAAAGCTTAACAGACATGATCTTATACATCACATCTAGAATCGATAATCCGGTCTAAGTATATCTGGAATAGGCTGTTAAATTCTGTTTGGGCGATCAAAAGGACCATACTAAATGATACCCAGTAGACACGAACACAAATCTATAGATTACGTGAATTTATAGAGGAAAGCAACGATGAAGAATGCCTCAGATAGATCAGTCCATTTTATATATGAAGCATTGCAATCACAGCTACGTTTGTAGACGCTGAGTTGGTAGAATGCATCGCTCTGAAATATCGCTTCATCACATGGTGACATCGTCTCGCACCATCACAACCTCGCGCGATTGATCAAATCTGATTTGAATAGAAATAATTGCATACATGGTTCTCATTTAAGAATATACATTTTATATGTACAATCCATAATGCACTTAATTTATAGTTTCTGTTGTCATATTTAGCTGTCTTCATACACAATTAAAGTTTGATAGTTGGTATGCCACCTGTACATTGTGAGTTAAACAGTTTGCTCAAGATAGCTACATGGCAGCAGAAACAATTGTGTTAAAAATGTTTACGATACAATATCATAGAAAATTCGAAAATCCAAATAGGTAGCTGAAATTACAACTTGCTCCCAAAGATATTTGAAAGCACAGAAAATGAAATAAAGACTAAATCGCGTCTTTAACTCGCATGATACTCATTTTGATCAATGGCAGAACAGAGCACAAAGAATAGCTATGGTTCACAGTTAGAGTAACTCAATACATACCTTTCTCAATTATTTCTGATGATGAGGGTAATATTTCTATGATTCGTTAATTCGAATGTATTAAACGCGAGTACTATCATGATCATACAGTGTATAGTTATTGTACGCTGTGAGTGGTGACCCCATGATTTGTCAGCCCAAGATAAATTCTTAGAGAAGCTTTGTTCTAGCCTAGAGGCGGAAACCGAGCACAACTCACCACGGAGAAATATATGCCAATCACCTTACCGTCGACTCAAGAAGGCTCTACCGAGAACCCCATAACCCACTGTCAGCCATTTCTAGTGTATGTTCTATGCAAGATCTATGTCGGTACGTTTCGTAACTTGTGTCTAATTCCGCTTAACCCGGGACTAGGGGCCGTATGAACCTAAGTAGTTCAAGATCCTCATAGTGTTGATATAAACAGTCACAATCAAAGCGTGACTGAGATACATCATACTCTGGATAACGACTTTACAACGTATACCATATGGATTAATACTGATCAGTGATACGGATTTGATATTTTTGGAACATCATGATGTCTTGCTTGCATCATTGAAAACTGTTGACCGCTTCTGTCTTGCAGGAAATTAGCCTAGTTTTATGTATACTATGATTTAACTTTTTAATTTGATGCTAATGTTATTATATGAATTAGGCCTTTGGGTTATGGACGCG
>JAVTVY010005464.1:0-38701 GCA_036873755.1 Hanleya hanleyi | reverse complement strand
GAAACATTGGATACAGACATTTCTGTATATATTTAATACAGTTAGCTGGGTCAATCCAATATGGCTGCTGAACCAATCAACCAACCAGAAAACCTAACAGTTTTCAAGCCTATCAAATGAAACTTGCACATAATATATCAACTTAAATGGCCCTGTGAGGCTCTACGGGATTGACCTGGGATGTCGTTGTGTGGATTCCAGGTCATGGTAAGAATAGGTCTCAGCTTCTCAGAGAGCTTGTCCTAAGAGGTGACTAACTGAAGCCCCGTGGGATTACTGGGTGTTACATGTACAAGAAACAGGACTCTGTCCATGTGGTTTCGGGTGTGGAAAGGAAAGACGTCGTGATGTGACTGAAATAGTGTTGAAAGCGACGTCAAATCGCATTCACTCACTCAACTTAAATGTTTTTATTCACACTTATGGATTGATGGCTTGATAATTTATAAGTTGGCCGAATTGTGTTGGTCACATGCATACACCGATCACATTATCAACAGGTTTCTCTGTAAAACCTTTGTTCATGACTGGATCCATATCATTTCAGCATGTAACCTTTTGGCAGACGAAATTTCGGACTGACCCATGACGTTTCAACAGATGACATTTCAGCAGTAGGGCCTAAGTACTGGGTATGATATTCCAGCCCGCAACATTTCGACAATCAAATTATATTCATTAATTCTACCATGTCTACATGTACCTTGAATTGAATTTAAGATAATGAAATGGACATCAAGAAAAGTGTAAAATGCAATTGAATTACATGAATTGTCCTATTGGACTGAAATACAGTACCCTGGGCGCATAAAACAAATTTTAGTTCCTGCGAACTTTGTGCATACCTCATAGTGTTTTTGAGTGTCTTAAAAAGATACTTTTTTATCAATTGGGCAATGCGTTCCTATTTTGTCATACAACCATGAATGATAGATGTAGCCACATGTAAACATGAAATTTTTGTGTGTTCCATTGGTTTTACTATCTTAAATTAAATTTCAAAGAATGAATTAAAATAAAATTTGACTGCTGAAATGTCGCGGCCGAAATGTCATACCCCACACTTTCTGCCGAAATCTCACAGCCGAAATGTCCCCTGCCAAAGCTGAAATATCCTAACAGCTACCAGACTACATTTACATGTAGCTTTAAACTGAGTTTAAAGAGTGGAAGTTCCTATCTCACATCTACATGTACATTCCACATTGCACAGTGTGTGCTGTCTTGGGGTCTCTAACAGCTGCCCTGGTTAAAATAGCTATTAAAGCTAATACACATGTTGGCCTATGTGTGTGCTGAAAGGTAATATCCAAATGGATTAAGGAATCCCAGGCGAAATATACAAAGATGACTTAAATTTTGAGGTCTAATATTGATATGCCAATTCAGTTTTTTTTTAAGAACAATTACTCCAAGAATGCTCATAAATAGTATGCATTCAAAGCAGTTAATTTGATATATTTCAGAATGCAACATTTCGGTTAAGCTACATTTCAGCACACAACATTTTCGTACAAAGTGGTGGTTTCGACATTTCAGCACGCAATCTTTCAGCAGCTTTATTTTACAGGTCAAATTATGTTAAAATAAAGATTTTCAGTATTATTTTTAACATAGCGACAGACTGTAGAGGCTATCATGTACAATTTTGTAGCGAGTATGTTACGCGTTTTTAAAAAATCTGCGCGATTTTAAAGTTTGTTCTGCGCATTTTAAAATTTGTACGATTTTAAATTGTCCTGGGCGTTTTTAAATATTTAAAATTGTGTGAGGATTTAAAACTGTGCAAGGAACAATTTTGAAATTGCACAAGCAACTTTTTTGTGTTGAATTTCTTTTAGAAAAAAAATATTTTGAAGCTATGTTAATCTTTTGTTCACACTGTCATGTGTTCAAGCTCTTAGGAGGTCAACTGTGATCAACTGCAGCAGAATGGCCCCTGGGTTAACACGGAGGAATTACTTCTCTGAAATTAGAGGCGGCAAAAAGGTCAGAAACAAATCATGAAGGCGAACATCATTTGGAAATTCTGGAAGAAAGTTCTCTACATGAGAAAGAGTCTCATTGAACTAGGTTTCGGGACTAAACCTCGAAACCAGAGATGACATCTCAAACGGAGGGTAATATTCATATTTTCCCGTTCACACTAAAAGAATATTCTATAGTGTGTTTTCTATCTTGCAATAACTTATTAAAACAAATCATTATTCAAATGCAATTTTGCATGTAATTATTTGAAGATGTTTTGAAACAAATTCTCATGGATGGAAACAAATTCTTATTCTCAAGAGCAAGACTCTTTTTGATGAAAGTTCAATAAATTTGAAGAGTGACAGTACACTTTAAAAACTGAATGGAAATAATATGGAAATATTACCAAAGTTTTTAAATAGAATGAGCTAGTGCAGAACATTTTGATTTTAATAGCTAACATTTTGATATTATCAAATCTGGGGGCTGAACAAATATTCAGTATGTTGTGGAACTGTTCTTCTGGTAGTGAAATATTCAGCTTTAACACCATTGGATATTTTCCATGCTTTACTGTTTACAATTGCTAAAAACACTGAAATGATACCCAGTAATCAGAGCTTGGTGTATTATTCAATGAAACATTCAACTGATTAACACATCTGCTGTTACCTAGGGTTAATTTATAGAATGTGATTTCAATATTCGTAATCCCAAGTACCCATTATACACGTTATAATCCTAGATTAACATGAGGCAACATACCAAAACTACAAATAAAAGTGTTTGACAGGAATCAATATAATGGTTTCAGCGTGACGCCTATACACTGCCACCCCAGGAGCTGCAAAAGATCTAAAAAAGTTGGGGGGAAAAAAAACAGTCCATATAATTTTCAATGACTTAAGAATGCATCAATGATTATTTGTATGGCTGAGAATTGGGGAATGCAAATTGGAAAAGAAAATCGGTTTGCGATATTTTAAAATTGAACGAAGCTCCATTGCGCAATTCTAAAATACTTGCGCAACTTGACATTTTAAAAACATGCAGCTCAATTTAAAAATCTCGCAGATTTGAAAAACTTGCGTAACAAGTGTTATAGCCTAGGTGAGAATGATTATATATCCATTGCTTATACAAATAATTTGAAAGTTTAACATCACTCAGCCTTCATTAAGATCTGTTACATGTACATGTAGGCTGATTGATTGGAAATTTACTAAAAAAACAAAAACTAAATTGACACCAACAAAAATACCTATAAAATCTTCCCAATATTTCTGTACATTCATGTATACATGTATGTATCTCAAACATGGATACTGCCCAATTATAACAGGTCTATTTAGGTTATTAACAGATGAAATTGACAAAATGTCGCACGCCGAAATGTCTCTCCCTTTATTTTGTGGCAAAATTTTGCATGCTGAAATGTCATGTGCCATAATGTTAGGGATTCCTCCCCATACATTCCAGTGTTCTACAGTTTAAAATTTGTACAGTTTTCTATCTGGTCCCCTGGCCAGAGGACAGGTTACATGTACATGTAGCTTTCACCATGTTCACAGAGATTTTATCACAGGCCACTCTGTTTTGCTGGCTGACCCAGCCATCTGGTTTGTAACACAATTTTATCTGTATAGTGACACTGACTTTAATGAATAGGCCTAGCTACAAGCTCTATGAACAAATCCAGTTCAAATTTGAAGCTGTGAGAGATAGCAATTGACTTCAGGAGTTTTATGACTTAAACACACATTGAACTACTCCACTCAGAGGGGAAGTATTACAGGGAAGGAGACCAAATGTTTACTACAATTAAATACCCAATTACCATAACAGACTGAATCAAGGTTTGACACTAAAAATCCAGAAAAATAAAGATGCAATATACTCCATATTTGAACAATCTTCAGAGCAGCACATAGATGTTTTTCAGTGCTGTTGGTATTTTAGAATAAAGTGGCTATATTCAGTTATCCAGTTGCCATTGACTGTGTTTGCAGCAAAAAAAAAAAAAAAAAAAAGAATGTGTAAATCTGCAATTGATGCAGCTCCTAATAATTCAATATATATGTTTGTCTATTGTCCTTGTTATTGGCACACATGGATACAATTTCATAAATCAGTGAAAAATGTCTCGAGAACAACCGACATTACTGTTTGCTAAAAAGGTATGTTTAATATACATTTATGTGTAATATGTTTTTCAAAAGTGTGAAAATGAACCATGCAGTGTTTCCTGTTTAGGAAGTATATATAGTGTTTCCTTTTCAGGAAACATTGTATGGTTTCCTATTTAGGAAACGTTAAAGTGTTTCCTATTTTGGAAACTTTATGTGGTTTCCTGTTTAGGAAACACTATGTTGTGTTTCCTGATCTGGAAACAAATTGCCAGAATGGGCGATAGGTTACTCATTTAGGAGTTGGCCCGGACTGTATGGAGAGATTAAACTTGTGGGAGATTGCCTCTTTTGACATCAACACGAACTTTATTGTTTCTTCCCAACAAATATAAAAAAATAACAACGATGAGCTCCCTCATCTTATCTGAATAGTGCCATTAATGAGAATGCAGATTATAATAATACCATTCCAAGCCCTGACCAGCAACCCATCTTAAAATGTTAAACGGTCAGATTTCGGGAAATCTCTTCGATGTCACAAACAGCAAACCGGAAAGTCACCGTGTGTAGAGCGAGCTCTTGTGGTACAAATGGTCAAACACAGCAAAACCGCAACGCCGGTAAACATCGTGAAATCATGTGCTGGAAAAGTGTTATACATGTACATGTAGTCTGAAAACCGCAATGCCGCAGGGATATTTAACTAACGAGTAACCCCCGTCAACTCTGCAATGCCGCAGGGATATTTAACTAACGAGTAACCCCCGTCAACTCTGCAATGCCGCAGGGATATTTAACTAACGAGTAACCCCCGTCAACTCTGCAATGCCGCAGGGATATTTAACTAACGAGTAACCCCCGTCAACTCCGCAATGCCGCAGGGATATTTAACTAACGAGTAACCCCCGTCAACTCTGCAATGCCGCAGGGATATTTAACTAACGAGTAACCCCCGTCAGCTCTGCAATGCCGCAGAGATATTTAACTAACGAGTAACCCCCGTCAGCTCTGCAATGCCGCAGGGATATTTAACTAACGAGTAACCCCCGTCAACTCCGCAATGCCGCAGGGATATTTAACTAACGAGTAACCCCCGTCAACTCTGCAATGCCGCAGGGATATTTAACTAACGAGTAACCCCCGTCAACTCTGCAAAGCCGCTGGTGAAAAAAAGAGACCACTGTCCACGTTAATTCAAACGCCGACAAAAGCAGTTCTTGGAAATATGGACATTGAACTGTCAGACGCCGCAACGCCGTTTCTATCGAAAGATACATTACGCCGATATCCAAAGCGAATTACCACTTTTAGCCCCGACCACCCCCTACCGATTGTATAAATTATTGAGTCAATGTTTACTTTGTAAGCATTTTAATGTATTTTTTTGTTGATTGATTCTTTCCTTATCTGTAGTTATATCTACCATATATTAAAACAATGGTCAAAGGAGGAGAAGAATAGGCAAGTGTAAAAACTTTAGCACGTGACGGTGCTCCTGTTACATAGCATAGTGCTGCACATTTGTCTGGAACATACATATACATACATGCATACCGGTACATAGCAGCATAGTTCTGCACATTTTTGCTTTGATGATGTCACAGTGACGTCATTTTCAAAAACAGCATTTTTGGTCGATTTTTCGGTAGATGTTCCCTGATATAACTGATAAGACAGAATATGTTAACGTTTTCTTGGTGGATATTCTCTGATATAAGTGATAAGACAAAATATGTTAACGGTAGATGTTCTCTAATATAATCGTTAAGACAGAAATACCTTGACGGTAGATGTTCTCTGATATAACTGATAAGACAGAATGTCAAACTGATAGGGCACAATACTTTAACGGTAGATGTTCTCTGATATAATCGATAAGACAGAATACGTTGACTGTAGATGTTCTCTGATATAACTGATAAGATAGAATGTTAACGTCATCTTGGTAGATGTTCCCTGATATAACTGATAAGATAGAATGTGTTCAAGTTTTCTTGGTTAAATGCTCCCTGATATAACTGATAGGACAGAAAATGTTAACGTTCTCTTGGTAGGTGTTCTCTGGTATAACCAATAAGATAGAATATGTTAACCTAATCTTAGTGGATGGTCTCTGATATAATTAAGACAGAGTATGATAACCTCATCTTGGTAGATGTTCTCTGATAAAGCTGATAAGGCTGCATATGTTAACGTTATCATGGTGGATGTTCCTTTATATAACGGATAAGACAATGTTTACGTCCTCTTGATAGATGTTCCCTGATTCAGCTGATATCGTAGATAATGTTAACACCATTTTGATAGATGTTCTCTGATATAACTGATAAGACAGAATATGTTAACGTTATCATGGTGGATGTTCCTTTATATAACGGATAATACAATGTTTACGTCCTCTTGATAAATGTTCCCTGATTCAGCTGATATCGTAGATAATGTTAACACCATTTTGGTAGATGTTCTCTGATATAACTGATAAGACAGAATATGTTAAAGTCGTCTTGATACATGTTCTCTGATCTATCTAATAAGACAGAATATGTTAACGCCATTTTGGTAAATACTTACTGATATAAATGATCAGTAGCCGCTCTCCGGGATGTTAACTGATATGATTTTAACATGTAATATATTTGCTGGTGGAGGTTGTCTGGTATAACCGATCACACATGACGTGCAAGTGTTGTCTCAGTGGATGTGGCTTGATGATCGTTCTCCTGGTGGGTGCTCTACAATATGACTCATAACAATGAGTGAGTAGAACTTAACGTCATGACTGATAAGACGAACATGTGACAGTTCTCCTTGAGGAAAGTTCTATAAAAGGACTGAGAAGGCGGAAATATATGACTGATAACATTGACAGCGGACAGTGGAATACTCTACACTATGATCGACGGAACGGAAATGAGACTGTTCTCGCGGTGGATGCTGTACAATATACCCGATAACATGCATATGTGGTAGTTCTTCTGAGAGATGCTCTATAAAAGAATTGACAGCACGGAAATATGACCGTTCCCCTAGTGGCTGCCGTGCAACGTGACTGGTAAGATGGGCATATGACAGTTCTCCTGATGATTGCTCTATAAAAGGACTGACAGGACGGCAATACGACCGCTCTCCTGGTGGATGATATGCAATGTGACTGATAAGATGGACACATGACAGTTCTTCTGGGGAGTGCTCTACTTTATATGATTGATGAGATGGACATGTGAAAGTTCTCCTGGGGAATGCTTTATAATATGAGAGACAGGACGGAAATAAGACCGTTCTCCTGGTGGATGCTATGCAATATGTGACTGATAACATGGACAGGTGATAGTTCTTACCGGGAATACTATATAATATGACTGACAGGACGGAAATGAGACCGTTATCCTGGTGGATGGAGTACAATATGACTGATAACATGAATATGTGACAGTTCTTCTGGGGAATGCTCTATAAAAGAATTGACAATACGGAAATATGACCTGGTGGATGCTGTGCAATATGACTGATATGATGGACATGTGACAGTTTCCCTGATGATTGCTCAGGACTGGCAGGGCGGAAATATAATCGTTCCCCCGATGGATATTTTTTAATATATGATTGAAAAGATGGACAGTTCTCCTGGGGAATGCTAGGTAATAGGGCGGATGCTGTACAATATTATATTACTGATAATATGGACATGTGACAGTTCCCCTGGAGAATGCTCTATAATATGACTGACAGGACATAAATATGATCGTTCTTTTGGTGGATGCTATTCAATATATGATTGAAAAGATGGACATGTGACAGTTCTCCTGCGGAATGCTAGATAATAAGGCGGATGCTGTACAATATTGACTGATAAGATGGACATGTGCCATGGCAGTTCTCCTAGGAAATTCTCAAAAACATGACTGTTTTAGGTTTGGCAATCCAAGCGCACCTCCGTTGTGAAACTCCGCTAAAACGTGCAACGTCCTTTACAATCAAGTAAATCCGAACTTTTTTATGGGGATGGATATTGCATTTTTAAAAATTATATTATATTGAATTACTATAAGGTATCTGCAAATGTATTCTCAGGATCGAATCCTGGGACGGAATATCTATAAGATATTACCTCTCAGGATTTGATACTCAAGTACTGCAAATGATTGATATACCCACATCTTGTACTACGCTGATAGACAGCTTGTATCACTGACGTCCCTTTGTTCCTCCCGCTGATTCACATCGCCAAGTTCGCGCCTCTTGGCCGTAAGGGGGCGCTTTATCTGGTTATCCAATCGCCGTGCCGTAATAGCTGGGAGATAACCAGATTCCTCATACTAACCACGGTTGGCTAACTAACTCACGTGATCGAAATTACGTCATGCCTTCATGTAATGTGGAAGCCATGCCAATATTTTGACAGCGTCACGCCCTCTAACCGCATCTCTCAAAGGAACTGTCTTTATTAACAGTCAACAATCAATTCAAAATCTGAAACAATTGCACGGTGTTTTTACGTTACTATTCTAGGCAGCTTGATCTTCTTATATACTCATGACGATAAAGCGTGGTCTTATCAGTGGGATATTAACAACATTTACAGACATTTATTTGTTAATTATTTGAAGGTATCAGTGAGCAAATGTTTGCAATTAGTTGACGAACCTTACTAAACAATGGAGGAAATTATCCAAAAATTTGCTCACTCTTAACTCAGAAATTAACGTAATTAGTAAAAAACAGTAATTAGAGCTGTTTTGCCGTCCGTTTATTGTTAGTTTTGCCGTTAACGACATATGAACGTTTGAAAAGGGAGACAACTCATATTGCCAAGACTCTTCCGTAAAAGTGATGTTCATTGGTCATTGGTGGTTGGCCTGTGCAGAGCGCCCCCTTACGGCCAAGAGGCGCGAACTTGGCGATGTGAATCAGCGGGAGGAGCAAGGAGAGAAGGGACGTCAGTGATACAACCTGAATAGTATGAGCGTAATCTTGTACCGGTTCAGCAGTCTTCCCGGTGACTCACCCGGTCACATGTTGTGTATATTCAACAGGAAATCCACACTGCTTTTCCATTCCCCCCACTTTTATAGTATATAAAATACAACAGAATAGTTCTTCTGTTTCATTGCCCTCTTTTCACAGAATATATAAAATCCATATGAATATTTTCTCTCCCAACTTTATCAAGTTAATATATTCGAATACACATAGGGGCCTAAGACTTTGTGAAACCTTTCATCTTTCGTCGTACTTTGAGCCGTATTCATCAAGCTGTTGAGTAGAATTGAACAATAAATACATGGTCGAATTCGTGTTCACAGGTTAATCCCCACTCAGCCCTTGTTCCTGATTTGCTGATACTTAATCTGCTGAGCGGCGACTTGAACTGGTGGGCATGCACATGATGCATTTTCAGCTTTGCACACACGAGTTGTATAATTATACCCTCCTACTCATGAGGCTCCGTTTGTGACAATATTGTCAACGACAAATATATAGAGGTAAAACCAAAATATAAAGTCGCCCTTTGTGACAATATTGTCAGACACAAATATGTAGAGGTAAAACCAAAATATAAAGTCACCGTTT
This sequence comes from Hanleya hanleyi, assembly GCA_036873755.1. Lineage (NCBI taxonomy): Eukaryota > Metazoa > Mollusca > Polyplacophora > Lepidopleurida > Hanleyidae > Hanleya > Hanleya hanleyi. The sequence goes on along the minus strand of JAVTVY010005464.1, from coordinate 29,030 downwards.
GGGACAATATTGTCAAACATAAATATATAGTTAAAACCAAAATATAAAGTGACTTTTGGCAAATATAGTTTAGTTGAATATATATATATGTATATTTACGGAAATATTTTGTAAACGATATAAAGAGTGCCTATATACAGTGTTTGGGGGAGTTCCGAATCACGGGGAGTTTTGGATCTTTCCTAATTAATGCCTGATATTTCTTGAAGAGAAGAATCCGATTAAAACTTTTTAGGTTTATTGGAACGTCTGTTTCCATGGACTGAAATGAATGTCAAACAACCGACCTGTATTGTTTCTTTTCCGGTCAATTCGGCAACGTAATACTTCCGGTACTGTGCAATGGCAAATTGACACCGAGTCGAAAAACACGTGCGTTTTTTCCAGTAGTGAATCTGCGCGAAATAAGGTGGGTTTAGGGGGTATAATCAGTATTTAATTAAGTGACAGAATCTTGCTAAATGGCCAAACAAAATATCTAGTGATTTGCGATAAATGTTAACTGACCAGCATTGTAATATAATGGCGCTATAGAGATGTCAGTTCCGAATCAACGAAATAAGCGCCGTTCATAACTTGAAATCGGTGAATAAGAGACAGTTTCACAACTAATACAACAGGTGTAAACCGACTTTAAGGAAAATTGGTCAATCCATGGCATTGTCAACAAAAAAATGAATCACTGACAATATCCTTGTAAACGGAACTATGTACGCGAATCATTCCAAAGCTTGGTGAACAAATCATTTTCTCGATATTACATCATCATATTCAATAATTTCAGACATATCTCTTACTCCAACATAAAAAGCTTTATATAAATAAAATTGTTTATCACTGAGCGAGGTTTCTACGTGTTCAATAACTGGATGCCCCTTTATTAACAGTAACCTGAGAGATTTGGGGTGTATCGCAGGTTAGGGGTGTGTGGGGGGGGGGGAGGGAGTCCCTGGGAGCGCTGCAACATAACACACAGTATCTTTTGTTCAAGCTCTACCCGAAAGAGTAACAAAGTTTAAGATGAACGCTATGATGACGTCGAGTAACGTCATCTCGGCAGCCATTTGTCGACTATTTTTTTGGGCGAATTTTTCGAAATTTTAATTTTCCGATTTTTCTTTCATAAACTACCAAATAAAGTAGAGAATAACTACTTTTGCCCAAATAAAATACTTTCTAGTCCTTTTAGGCGAGAAAAATTCGAAGAAATGGACAGAACTGACTGAAAAAAAGAATTTCTAAGATACCACACGGCCGCCTTTTGAATTTAGGGCCTACCCATGATCCTCTGCTCGGCCCAAGCCTAAAATGACCCCAGTATGATAAGCTTTAACGCCACGAAGTTCCCGCTTCCTCTGTTTTGTCGTTTTGGAGCAGTACAGGAAAGTTTACTAGCCCGCCCTCCATGATTGTCAGACATTGTATCCTAAAATGTTCTAAAAAATAATTAAATTGAGATTACAATGCAATTTTGTAGGCTCGCTCCAAGATAAATATACTTCAGAACATTTTCGACTCTAGATCTGCGTGTCATTTGTGCCTGGACTGCAACAGTTGAATATTCGCTCACAGGGCAGGGAGAATTAAGACAACATTGAAATCTTCTCCAGAGTTTCACCGGCCTATGGATGATTAGCAGATGGCCCATCAAGCCTATAAAAATTCCATTCTCAGTGCCTGTAACGGCCGCTAGATGGCGTGATCCGCAACTCACCAAAACGATGCGCAACTGCCCGCGCTGGTGCACTGAAGCGGAGGTTATTTTCTCATCGATTGACAAGTCCGATTGAAGATTTCTTTACATACAATTATAGACGACAGATTTCCCCAGAATATAAGACCAGCAGTCGCTCTCACCTCCTAAAAGAACAAGCGCTAGCAGTCTGGATGTGAAAAGTGATTCGGAACTCCCCCAAACACTGTACCTTAGTAAAAATAAGAGGTCAGAGTTTTAATTTTCTAAGTAGAAGAGATAAATTCACTCTAGGAATATTTTTTTGAAGAAAATGTGTAATTAATAAAGCACTTTTACCGTAATATTTAAAAAGCGCACTCGTGATTCCATCACGATTTTTTGTCGATTACGTCACGGACTAGATTTAACCCCTGGGATGATCCAGTCGCGTTTTTCTCACGATGAAAACAATCTCATCATCCATGGGTACTGTATGTTAGTAAGAGATGACATATAAGAATAGTCAGATTGAAACAGAGCAGCAAAAAAATAGACAAGCAACACTAGTCAAGAGTCATGTCCGTTTCAGGTGATTCCGTCGCGAACATTTCGAAGCATGATTTACTAAATGCTGGATCATCTGTAGATTTTTCATGGATCCGTAAACAGATGTCATATAGAATAGCAAACTAAACTTGAAACTACATGGGTATGACCACGGAACTTCCGAGTACATGACTTTGAATAAAGAAAAAGTCTTCCGAACGGTGATTCCGTCACGGTGGAATTCATGATCTGTGAATCCGATCAACAACCTAGCCAGACAATCTGTCCAAAATTATCCGTCGTCTGGGTAAGGTTGAAGGGTAATCGGACTGTGATACAGGCAAAAACAGTTGCTGTTGTAGTCTAGAAAAATAACTGTCATGCACTCTATGGAGAAGGGCCTCGTGAGGCACAAAGTGCAATTTTGTTGTTGTTGTTTATCTGCAAATCCGCTCATCTCGATGGATATCTTTCACTGGTTCTCACAGTTGCCTGGCCTGTGTTATATTCGGTGGTCGAAGTCTACGTATAGTTTTTTTCAATAAATTATGGAAATTAATACAAACATATATACAGATATTTTTTTAAATAGATTTTTTTATAAGTGTGTTTCTCTTTCATCTTCGGCTCAATTAAAGTCATTCTTTAAAATGTGAAGCCGAGTTAATACAGTTTTTAATTATCTACCAAACCCTGTCCTCTATGACATAGAATAAAAGAGAAGTTGGGAATAGAACCGCTCAACACAGTCATTTCTAAACATCAAGTTGTACATAAGTATTTTTACTTACTCTGTACAAGCTGATGGCATTTTGGTGGCTTTTGAAAATTTTGAGATGTTTGCGTGTCTGTCCATATTTAACTAAGCGACGTCCAAGCGAGCTAATGTACGCGCGTTATATTCATATCAAATATGGTGCGGCTTGTGTTCAATGAGGCTTGGAATGTTTATACAATTAATTTTCTTCTCACTTTTACACAATGAAATTAAGTTTCAAATCATTTGATTCATCTCTTCGATGTAGATTGTTATGTTTCATTCGAGGAAATAATTTCAAAAGATACATATGACATTTTCTAACTTTATGGCTGGAGTTGTATCACAAAGAGCAATCGGCGTAAACATGCTTTCCCATCTCACCCACGCTCATATGGGTATCGATCGTTCCTATTCGAGGACACACTAACTGATGACCTAGTTCAGAGCCAGTGATTTGCTCGCCCTCCACCCCATTGGATATCAGTTGATTCCTAAGGAAATAAACATTACACATGTAATGACCACCTGCCGAGTGATACATGTGTGAATCGGTCAGACATTTTCAAGGATGCCAAATTCTAACTTAAAACAACCATGCCGGATTTCATTGCTTCACTGAGAATAATTGGATATAACTTTTACAAAGCCTGCAGCTCCCAATAGCTCCTGGATCTAGAACACATAAATGAAGGGACCTAGTTTATCGGTGCTATGGCAAAAATATCATGTAGAATGGGATTGTGTGGATAATATCCTTGGAAGTTGAAGTCCTGCTGCATGCTTCACAAACATAATCAAAAGTGAAAATTATCTCCCTTGACCAGGTAAGGACTTGAATGTGTGTCTAAAATGATTTAGCTTCTAGAAACAGACTTCATTTCAAATTTTAATTCCAATTCTGCTACATGTACATGTACAAATACATACAGAATGAACTGCATACATAATAACACAAAGAACAGGTATATGTATCTCATTACATTCTTATTCAAAGATCAATACCTGGGTAATATTACAACAATACCATGGTGTTATATATTGTTATGATTGACTTAACTTTATCTGCTGAAGATATTTCTAATTTGAGATCAATGAACAATCATACTAGATTTCATAACTTCATTTATTTTCACAATAAGCAACATAATCGAGATTAGCAAGTGAAGTTTTAAAACATAATATAATAGACAGCATGGGCATGATGGGTCTCCTTCAGTTTATTGTAGACAAAAATTCCCATGAATATATGTTACCATGATTCAGTCATAATATTACCTGTAATATATTGATGTCGACAAGGAATAAACATAATTATTTGATAGTATTACTAATTGTATGTTGTTTATGATTAACATGAACTTTTTATTTGCTGCGTGGAATTCAGTCATTTGTTCCATAGGGGCAATTTTCTCATCAGTCATCACCATTCAATGTGAATGTGATACATGTACAAGTCCATGGTCATTGATACAGTAAGGTGAAGGCGAAGGTGACCTGTAACACCAGTATACAAAATTATACCGAGCGCATTGAATCCTCATCATATGATGTTGAGAGAGATCAGAACGAAGTGTCGGTAAAAACAGGTGTGTTTTGGAGAGCATTCTCTCATCAATGATGATGCTATACTGTACACATACAAAATATGAAGTGTTGATGTGTTGGGCCTATAGCACAAAATCACAAGCAAGTTGGTACAACAACTAGGCACACGGTGTCTCATTTCTGCCGCTAACGTGTCGATTTGGGTGAGGGGATCCTCTCAGGGGGAGGTGGGGGTGGGATGGGGCCTAATGTCTCAAGCACTTTTCCAGGTTTTCCATCAATATACTCTATTCCATACCCCAATATTTCAAGCACGTCAAATCAAACAAAAATTATTTGCTGGGAATGTGACTTTCACATCCCTGTCTGGACATGCTAGTGAGGAACCCTCAATCCCAGATTAATTACCATTGATGAAGCTAACGTCCAACAAATGCAAAATTGAGCTTGGCATCCGGCCGTATGTTATTCAGTGATGTATTACGCTACGAACCCTGTTGCCTCGACGGAGGTCTTTGCGCTCATCCAGCGCTTGTTAATATATGATTGAGTTTATTTCTATATTGTCTGTATTCACGGGAAGTGGTCGGACTTGAAGCAGATAAGTGTAATCGAAAGAGTCTGTTTTTTTTCTCTAATTGATGTAAGTAACGCAAATGTAATCCAGGGTTTGGTGATATTTGTTTTTTCTGACGTTTTTGTGACAAGTGGGAAGCATTCATTGTATTAAAGTCGTTCAGAAACAAGTTTGTCGATGCGTTCACATCAGTGTGGTCATTCATCACTCCATTCCAATTAATATTTTCCAATTTTTCAGCAAATAGAGCTTTCTGATCAGACGATGTATTACGATAGGTAAGATGCAAATTTTTTTTAGGTGATATTAGCTGAGATTTGTGATATGGAATATGGGAAAATGGTCAGTAATGTCGGTGAGAAGAAGGCCAGATGACAAACTATCTTCATGGAAATTAAGAAAGACATTATCGATGAGGGTGGCTGATTTCGATGTAACTCGAGTGGGTTTAGTTATTTTGGGAAAAAAATAATTTGATTTCATAATCTCGAGAAAGAGAAACAATGCACTTACACTTTTCAGGCTTCAAGTGTTTGAGTATCGACGATAGATTATCGTTAAAATATTGAACGCTTTTCCCAGGTGAACGGTATACAATTCCGATAGAATGTGGTTTAGAATCAATGACAACATCAACAAATAGCGATTCATATTCACCGTTTTCGTCAATATAGGTCAGGTCCTCACGAACGGTGCAATTGGTAATATCAGTATGTATGTACAAAACGAGACCGCCACCTTTTCTTTTGTTTCTAGATGATGTAAAAGGTTGGTAACCAGGGATATCAAATAGTTCTGATGTGTTAGGATCTAGCCAACTTTCCTTGGCATTGAAATGTATCAATGAGAAACAATCAGACTTTGAGATATTTTTGGTTTGTAAATGTGTTACAAAAGAATCTTCTGTGTAATAAATTGATTCAGGGGAATGCACGTTTTGCCAATGAGAGATTTCGTTTTGGTTATCGTCCGTTGTGTATGTTGAGTCATCTGGATCATTTAGGTTAAGCGGGGCGAAGCACATATATTCATAGCCAGGAAACGGCGTTTTATCTGATTCAGATTGGGCAATTCAACTGAATGGTAACCGAGATATGTAGGCTATCATTATCGATTTCGCATGAATTAAAGATGGCCTTCAGGGTTCCCAGCTAATCAGAAAAGCCTGTTTGGTAATTCGTTGAAAGTTGCTTGATGTATCGATGATGTATATCAAATTTCGTATTGAACAGTTGAATGGTTTCCGAGATATGGATCATTATCCATTTTGCATGAAATTAAAGATGGCTGCTAAGGTTCCCACCCAATCAGGCCCCAATTCTATAGGCTTCTGGTCCTTGACCAGGACTATAAGCATACCAAATTTGGAATTCATCAGCGGAACAGTTTTCCGGCTATCTCGCTCACCAACGGACGTACGGACAGACGGACGTACAAGATGATGACAATACCCCATGGCCAAAATTAGCCGTGGGGTAAAAACATGGGTCTGTGCCTGATAAATTTTAAGCCTTTTGGGGTTGCAACTCATTCATTGAAAGCTCCCTGTACATGAACAACTGCACTGACAACTGCATGCCATCATCTGTCAGTCTGAAGACCGGCAAGGTTGAATTCAGTTCAATTCAGGAAATTGATCATATGCACAGTGTGCACCCAAACATTAGGAACACAGTTGTAATTAATATAGTAATATACATGTGTGGACACAAATGATTCGTGCAGAAGCTTCAGGGTAAATCATATGATGCGCAATACAATTATTTGTTAGCAAAATTGACGGAAATGTTGTCCTTCGTTTAAGATGACACGAAATTCAAAAATCAGGGATTCAGTACCCGCCAGTTATTTCACATTATACTTCTGAAATAAAATATGGTTCATGCAAAATCTTTAGGGTAAATCATATGATGTGGAATAGAATGATTTCATATAGCAAAATTGAAGGCCCATTTTGACTGGAACGGACAAGAAAAAAAGAAACTCAGTGGCGCCACCTTCAGGCCGATGTTGCTGAAATGCAATACGGACTGGCCTCTTGTCGCAAGGAATGCGAATGCTGAATTTCGGAAGAATCCAACAAAGCGTTAGAAAGTTATCGCTTCGAACAGACATGCACGGACGTACACGGACATCCACATACGCAAAGAAGCAAGATCTAGTGGCGCCACCTTCAGGCAGATGTTGCTGAAATGCAATACGGACTGGCGTCTTGCCGCAAGGAATGCATATGCCGAATTTCGAAAGAATCCAACAAAGCGTTAGGAAGTTATCGCTTCGAACAGACATGGACGGACATCCACGGACATCCACGGACACAAAGAAGCAAGAACCATTTTAAAGTCCCCGGCCGCGTTGCGGCGGGGGACAAAAATTACAGATAGAGTGCCAAGACGTGTAGTGGTGTGTAAAAGGCCCGTTTGTTTGTGTAAAACCAGGAAGTCATTTGGAGTCCGGCATATTCTTCAATATCGATGCGGGTTTATGTGAAACAAATGTGAAAATAGAACCATAAATCAATATACATTGTGTTCAGATTTGTTTCCGAGAAAACGGGTAAAACGCATCTCCGGCAACCGGAGACCCTGGAGCTTCCGGGGCCTAGGCGGCCCCTGGACCCTCGCCTGTCAGGCTGTGACGATCGCTCATTTTAGCTTTGTGTAAATGAATCGCTATCATATTGGTTCTAATGTTCCATGATGTAAAGGTCATCGATTTTTTAGGTGTTCTTTTTATGTGATAAATATAACTAAACAGTCGGATTCAGGCATGAAGTATGATTTTTTTCAATATCGATGAGTGCTTATAAACGCGAAACATACGTGAAAATAGAGCCACAAATCTGCATACATTATGTTCAAATTTAATTCCGGGAAAACGCTTAGAACGCATCTACGGCGATCTAGGACCCCGGAGCTTCCGGGGTCTAGGCGGCCCCTGGACCCTCGCCTAAAGTGCTATGATAATCGACCCCCCTTTGAAAAATCCTAGCGACGCCCATGTTCTATCTACATATTGTAGCATCTAGCTCAACTTCATTGCTATATAAAGCCTATCTAGAACAAGTTGAGGCAGAAAGAGTGACTAATTGTAGTGATTGGGTGAGTTTTATTAAGAAGATCTTAGCAGATGTTGGTTGTGTATATCTCTGGAACAAGCAAGGTTGTAACTACCCTAAATCTACATTGAAATTTATCAAAAAGAGAATCTTTGACATTTTTGTGTCAGTTGGAGAGAGAAAATTACTAAATTTAGTAAATTAGAGACCTACTGCAGTTTCAAATACAAACAGGAGGCTGAAAATTGCATCTTCTCAATTCCCAATAGGCATCACCGAGTATCATTGACACAATTTCGGATAAGTGCGCATAAACTACAAATCGAAAGGGGGCGATATCAAAAAGACATCCCCAGAGATCAAAGACTCTGTACTTTTTGCCAAGTGCTCGAAGATGAGCAACATTTTCTTTTGGAATGTAAAAGATTCAAAAGAGAGAGATATCTTGTTCAACACCATACAACCTTTTATGCCCAGTGATACATATACTCAATTATCAAATGCCCATTTACTTATTATGTTAATGACCTCGAAATCGCAGCCAATAGTAAATGCTGTGGCAAAATTTGTCCATGTTTGGTCGATGAAGCTGTAATAACGCATTGCCGACTCGCCATTATTCTTACCCATATCACTGGGGTCTCCCCTGTCAATGAAGTTGTTGGCTTCCAAGCCCCACAACCCTGTTATGTTCTGTATGTATATGTATACACCATGTTTGTTTGTTTCTTGTAATTGTTAGTCTACGGGCACAATAGTGCAATAAAGTATCATATGTAATCCTATGTAACCCAATGTATTAGTGAATAGTTTTTGATCGTATTGTTTTTATGTATTGCTTGTACTTTTTATATGTCCTGTGTGTATTGCTTTCTTTGTATTGCTTGTATATTTTATATTTCCTGTATGTTCGCTTTTATGTGGTGCCTTTAGGCGTCGGGCAAAAACGAGCAATAAACTATCTATCTATCTATCTATGTACTGCATACAGCTCTAACAATACAGAATAGTTAGTTGGGATAGGCTTAGACTGTATCCAAGCTATGAGGTCGGCTAAAGTGACAAGCAAAAGAATGCTACCCTAAAGCCCACTGTACTGGGCCACCACTATACCTCGAACATAAATTCGGGTCCAACTGCATATATCCCTCTGGTGACAGATTGCCAAGAAGAGTGATGTGTGGAGTCGCACCTCAATCGACGAGGGTGCAATAGTTTAATATTCATGCTCAAGCCTGGCTATCTGCGATGTTCTCTGTTGCAACATTTCATGATCAGGTGGGTTCATAAAAAAATGAAATTTTTCTTGATCTGGAAATGTCTGAAGAAATGACAAGTGTTGTCGATTAACTTGTATAATATACCTCGCAGTTTTTTTTACCGCTGGGACAATGACAAAGGAAGTGGAATTCGTCTTCCACAGTTTTATTTAATATACCATCACAACGTCTGCACCATCTTTTATAAATATCTGATAATAAACAGAGTGTAAGCGACAAATTAGTGGTGGAAACTATGGCTGAACATTTTAGAAAGCTCAATATATGCAGTGACAATCAATTTGATGAAATAGATCTGAATAATATGTCATTATAATAGAATTATCAATTCTGAAATCACAGTTGACGAAGTTTCAAATGTTCTCAGTAAATTGAAGAATAATAAGGCATGCTCTACAGATTTGATATCAAACAAATTCCTCAAGGTTGCTTCTCCATTGTTGTTACCGGTTATGACTAAATTCTTCAACCTTATTATGGATTCAGGTCTGTTCCCAAGTCAATGGTCTGTTGGGGTCATCAATCCTATATATAGGAATAAAAGGTGATGTCTCTAATCCTCATAACTATAGAGGTATTACTCTAGTTAGTTGTTTTGAAAAGTTTTTACATCTGTGTTAAATTCTAGGTTAACTAACTATTTGGAATCACTTGGTCCATAGATTATATATTAGAAAGAGTAACACAAGATTATATTGTGCTTTCATTGACCACAGGAAGGCTTTCCATTCTGTCAATAGGTCATCATCATGGCAAAAATTGCTTAATAACTGTATTGATGGCAAAGTATTTATTATAATTCATAATATGTATGCCAGTGCCAGGGCATGTGTCTGATTAGGTGGTGAACTCTCCGAGTACTTCACTAGTAATGTCGGTGTTCGTCAGGGTGAGAACTTATTGCCCATTCTTTTTTCACTATTTTTAAATGACCTTGTTGAATTTTTGGCTAAGGATAACGAAGGTCTATCGATTTTAAGTGATATGGTACACAATACATTAGAAACAGAAGACCTTGAGGTATTTCTTAAATTATATCTTCTCTTGTATGCAGATGATACAGTTTTGTTAGCAGAAAGTCCAGCTAATCTACAACTCGCACTTCAATGTATGAGTACTGTAATCATTGGTCACTCCAAGTGAATCCTACCAAAACAAAGGTTGTGATATTTTCAAACGGAAAGCTTAAAAACAAACCGCAGTTTACATTTAATGGTGAAAACTTAGTCGATGTGGATGATTTTGGGTATCTTGGGGTAACATTCAACTTTAATGGTCATTTCAATAAAGCAAAGAAGAAAGTAGTTGAAGTTGCTAGGCGTGCCATGTTTTCAGTATTAAAGCACAATTTTTTCTGTTCTCTTGCCGTTTTCCGGTACCACTCCAGTGTGTGTGGTAATCCCTCTAATAATTCAATCACAGGAAGTGAAATTTCCGACCATAAAATCTGGGGGTGATCAAATTTATTAGAACAAGAAGTTTACACAAAGGTCCAAAATCATACAGATAATCCATTATTTCTTTGTTATTTCTATAGAGGATGATCAAATTTATTAGAACAGCCGATTGAATTTTGACCTCAAGATTGAGTGTGATTGAATTTTGATAGGGGGATTAAATTATTAGAAGGAAAAAATCAAGTTTGCTTTAATGCTCGCGTAACTGGCATTGCTATGAAAAAATGCCATTTTTTTTGCCAAATTGTGGACCTTGCCGAGATTGGCGACCATGTGGAAAAAAATCTAAAACGAAAATTATTCATTTTTTCAAGTTTTCCTATTTATAAACACTATGGGTATTCATAGTAAAGATAAGATATATGGGTAGGTCACCGGCAAAATGTTTTCCCCGCGATATACGTAACTACAATGAATGATTGAAATAATAAAACCAGTAAACATAGCTCTTTTCATCCAGTGCATGTAGCAGTGCATGCATCGAACCTGTCGCTGCATTTTACACCTATACCTAGGGTGGTAAAAAGGGAATTTCAATCCGAACAACTCCCAAGTATATCAAAATGATAACATTTCTTGTCCTCGTTAATTGTGCTCGTTTGTAACATTGGGCACTGTACTTGGGTCCGTGTAACCTTGCACAGTTCAATTTTCGTTTTTCGTTTTTGGTTTCTCAAAATCAAAAATTGAAATTTGACGGTCAATTTTCAATTTTCGTTTTTTGTTTCTGTTATCTCAAAATCAAAAATTGAAATTTGACCGTCAATTTTCAATTTTCGTTTTTTGTTTTTGTGATCTCAGAATCAAGAATTGAAATTTGACCGTCAACTTTCAATTTTTGATTCTGGGATTGCAAAAACAAAAAACGAAAATTGATATTTGACAGTCAATTTTCAATTTTCGTTTTTCGTTTTGCTTCACGCAAAAATGAAAATCAAATATTGAAAATTGCCTCGACTTGTCCGTTTTTCGTTTTTTGATTTTAACTTTGACGTATCAATGTTAAGTTCGCATGTGGACGGGTTATGATGTCACTTCCGATACGCCGAGTAGAATAGAAAACACAAATCGTGTCGTATAAGAGGTGTGGAACGTGAGAGGCATGTAGCCCACCAGGCCATCCTCGGGAGCCAGTGTATTGATCGATTTGTTAGGGTATCTATACATTGCCTTGGTTAGTGGCTCACGGTAGTTCTGGATAAAAAAAAGATCAAGGGGTATCCTCTAAATCAAACCAATTATTGAACAGGCTCAGCTAGCTCATTACGACAATCCGCTAGCTGCACTGTTTGAGATGTGACATCGCTGGCATAACTTTGATGTCAGGCTGAAATCGACATGGTGAGTCAAAGCAAAAATCGCCGGCTTGGGATGCCGACATGCTAATTCAAAATAACCTCTGGGTATGAAATGTTCGAGATTGAGGCAACGACTCAAGAACTCACTCGAATCATCAAAAATGTCCAGGTAAACCATGTGCGAGGATTTACGATTTACCTGGACTTGTGAAGGTGCACCATACAGGTCTGGATAGGTGGCATCCCGCTGTTCTCATTGGTTATTGTTATTGAGGACTGAGCCAATCAGGACGCAGTCTTAGATTTTCTCATTTCTAAAAATAGATGTTAAGAGCGCTACAAAAGCGAACAGCATTCACGCACACAACCGCTATTTGTTATTGATTTGAAATATAGTATTTATAAAGATACCAAAAAAGATGTAATACCAATAAGAGTAAGCATCGCGGTGATGGGCCGCGAAATCCGGATAAGCGACCCGTAAACCACCATTTCAAACAAGCACACAATCGCCACGTTTGATGCCAGACGTCTGAATGCTTCAACGCTTCAGGTTCAATCTCCATTCTCTATTTTTGGGACCTGGATCGTTGGAGCGTTCAGATGCCCGTCAACGTTCAGAGTCAAAAACGCTTCAACGCTTTAAGTGCGGATGTCAAACGCATCGAAGCGGGAAGTTCCTTCGGGGGCTATGATTAGGGTACCCACGTATTTATTATACTATCATACTTTAGTGAAACTACCGTGTGTATCACCTCCGTTGTTCTCCATATAATGTATCACACCTGCTGCACGAATGCCTACTCGCTTCTGCACATGCGCAGTTGGCCCATTATAATCTAGGTCGAATGCCTGGCTCCAGGGATCTATAGTGTAATGAAACTCACAAATCTTTCCCCCTACTTGTTTACCATATTATGCTCCACACCTGCCTAAACAATCCGATTTGCGCTTTCCATACTACTCCGCGGGCCGAAAGTGACATCATAAGCCTTGCGCGTGCGCAGTTAACATTGACGCGTCAAAGTTAAAATCAAAAAACGAAAAACGGACAGTTCGTTACTTTCAAACTCGTGTGAGAAAATCGTCTAGAACTGAACTATCAGTGAGAATCTGTTATTCTAAAAATATCCAGTTCATGAAAGGGTTTTCATTTCTACTTGATAGATGTGCACTTTTCTGGGTGATATTTTTCACTGGGAAACAGACATATGAACACTAAATGAAGGCATCATGTTTTTTATTCAACAGAGCTGTTTGCCAATACTGAGATCTAGCGCATCAAAAATTTACAAGCTGACAAACATTTCAGAATTATTTTTCATAAAAAGATTCCACAAAGTTGTCTAATATTTAGTCAGAAGACGCTAAATGAAACAATGAGCCTGAGGCTGAGATATTTCCACTGTTTCTACACTGATACCATACCAGTTATAAAACAACTTCTCTATTAAACTCTAATGAAAAGGCATGACCCACATGTTGAATGTAAACTATTACTGTCACTGGCTTAACTTTGGCAGACATTATTTCTTGACATTTTGAAACTTTCAGGATGTCGATACGAAAATATCAGACTTTTGATCATAGACCCAATGTTAGCCTGTCTGTAGCCAATACTGGTGATGTTTAGATGTAGTTGTAAAGAGGACTAACGAAGACCAGTATCCAATACTGCTGGTTTATCATTTCCTCCAAACCATTCTTGTTTGATTAAGTGCTTCCTTTAGTGTTATTCAAACGTTAATTGGAAGTGGCAAAGTGTGAATCAACTGTTTTTTGTTTCAGTTAACTCGTATAGAGTTCAAGGGGGAGGGAGAGAATTTGGTTTAATGTCACACTCAAGTTCGTTTCACTCATATGGTGACAGTCAGTTTGGTTGGTGGAGGAAGCCGGAGTACCCGGGGAGAACCACCGCCCTTCGGCAAGTAACTGACAAACTTCCACACATGGACCAACTGGGCGCGAACCCGTGCCGGTTCAGCGGTGTGAGGCTAGCGGTCACCAGCGAAGCGCCTTAGACCACTCGGCCACCGAGGGCCCGTATAGAGTTCAATGTTTGGATAACTCAAGCTTTTTGAACAGGAAAGGTTCGACATGAAAATGTCAATTCCAAAACACGAAAAATATATACAATGTAATAAATAGTTGGAATGGGACATGTAGGGCTTTTTTCCGTAGGGCTTTCTTCAGCTGGTGTGTTTGTTCTGAATTCCGTTATAATAACAAAGACCCAATAATGTTAGCCAGAACTCGGGGAGAATTCACTTGCATGTGAGAATTCAAATCTGACTTACATGGAAACTATTTTTGTGAACTGATATTATCCTATGCAATTAAGGGTCATATTTGCTCCTGGCGTATCAGACTATGTTCTTCACATATATTTGGGAAAATGTTTCACACGAGTTTTCATTTCTCTGTTGAGTCGTATATTGGAAATGAGAGTCGTCAACCTTCGAATCTCGCAATTTTCGAATTATTCATTTACGCTAAATTCTAGAGAAAAACGGGAGATTCGAAGTATTTGTCTCCGCCTTTGTGTCGAAAAATCCAATATAAATACTACCGCTTCTTAATTGTGGTGTTATCATGTGCCTCTTGCTTCTCTCCTCATCATCACTTTATACGATAATAGAAAAACGCAACAGAAAGCTTTTGTGAAATCATGCAAGGATTAACAATACTAAAATCATATACAAATTAAGTTAGGTCAATACAGCAAATAAATGAGAAATATAGTCTTACTGTTCAATGTTATACCGGTGTATCTCTCACAGTCCGTACTAACGTGCAAATCTCTATACAGTCCGTGCCGACGCGCAGAAATCGCGTTCCTGTATTTTGATAGTCCACACCGCTCAGCCGTTTACTGTTCCAGCAAAGGGTCCAATCTCCGACAGTTCAATCACGTAGATAACACAGCGGTCAAAACATAGGAGTAATCCAACAAGAATATACAATCCAGCAGTCGGTAATCTCAGGCAAAGGTAATATCCAGTAGCACAATCTAATGCACCCACATAGAAGCCAGTTAGAATCCCCCCTCGATCGCTGAACGTCCGGCTATTTATACTCTATCGGGCATTCGAGATTATTCTACCAAAACAAGAAACTTCCACCGGTACAGCATTGACGTATGCTCTAACCCAGATCCAATCACAACAACTTCTAGAAAGCTCGAAATGATTAACCCACAAAACAGTATGTAGCTCTATCATTCCAGAAACATCGACAGTCCAATGATAGTAAATTACAATATCATAACAGTCTATGTGTAGATGGCGCTGTGACCCAATTACCCTCGTCATATGGGTCTCTTCGTATATCGGCCATTTGCAATTATGATAATCGGTGACGACTTCGAGAGAATTCTATGATTATAATCACAGAATAGGATGTAAACAAGTTTACATCAGCTCTATTATTCTAAAACTATCTTCAGTGTCTAATTTTATACTGCAACACCATGACAGTAAGTTAATCCGAAATCTCTCAAGTTAAGAATGAAAGGCGGTGTATCATGTTAAGATAACTTTTTTATTATTTTGGAAGGTTATTTACTCGAGAGATCATTTTATTTCTTGTTGTTCCCCATTGTCATTTTAAAAGCAAAAGTATGTTAATTTCTCCCGCGTTTTAAATATCATACCGTTCAGTGTTTTTGAATAGGTAAATACTCGGAAGTTTGATAGTGTGAGTCTGCATGAGAAATAAAACCGAATATTGTCGGTGTAAACAGAAAGAATATCCCATAGGAAAAGTCCGGCTCCTATCTAATAACATTTAGGCTCCTATCTATATAGTTGAGTAATTTTTTCTTCCTGATTTGCAACTCGGGTAAGATACATGGCAGTGTGACTAACGTCACAGGACCAACGAAGTATATTAACTCTCTGTACTAGGTATGATCGACGGGTTTCGATCAAGGATCAGGGGCTGAGTGACTTCACCGGCAATTCGCTGTAATATGCCGATGTTGTCCAGATATTTGCACAGCGCTTTTGTGATGGAGTTTCTCGCTTTTGGATAGGGGTCGTCTTTTCCTGCGCCGAGAAGGATCTGTGCAGTGATTTCGAGCGTTCCGGTTAGGTTAAAAATCGTCACTCTCATTCGTTCCCGTTCTAAACTGTAATTGGGGCAGCGGATCAGCACATGGTCAGTAGTTTCATCTTCTTGTCCACATTCACAGAGGGGAGATAGATTTTTGTCCAGCTTTGATTGGTAGGAGTTTAGTTTGTTATATCCTGTCCTGAGTTTTGTTATGATGGGATTTTTGGATGATGGAATAATTAGGTCATTTCCAAGGCGGACTGTGGGGCGGATAGTATGAAGGTGTCTTCCTCTTTCAGACATGTCCCATCCACGTTGCCATCTTTCCATGGATCGCACTCTTGCAGCATTCTTTATGTCCAGGCACGTAGACTGCCGGTGTCTGCCCCCAAGATCTTTTGCCAACTCGGCAGCTGAACTCTTGGAAATCCCCCCACCCCAAGTTGAAATCCTGCCTATATTATCATGGGCACGGCCCAAGTCAGAATCACCAGTGATTTTCATCAAAAATCACCATAAATTTTCATCAAAAGTAGGTCAGCTCAGAACTCGCTGGTAACAGTCCCCTAATGCATCTTTACGCAAAAAATCAAGGTTTTAATGTCAACGGTTCTCCTTATTTTGCCGACGAAAGGATTCGGATGGACTCACTGACTGACTACCTGACAATTTGCAGATGGTAGCCTACTTCGCAGAAATAGGAATATTCTCTTAAAGAGAAACATATGAAAGAAGACATTGTTTCCTGGGACATTCTTTCCTTACTTGTCCTCTCTGGTAATAGTAGGAAACTTTGATTCATAGTTATCATACTTACACCAGTTATCAATAGTTAAAAAAAGTCCCAAGTTAAAGAGACGCAAAGAGAACGAACCGGAGCTCACGCGGTGACCCACGTGCCAATGCACCTTGTGAAATATCGATTCTTGACCACCATATAAATGCATAAATTATATGTGAAATATCGATTCTTGGCCACCATATAAATGCATAAATTTCGACTTTTCATTTACCAATTTTATATAAATCTGCGTGCATGCAACCTTGATATTGTGATGTGTTTTGACAAAACTATTTCCGAAATACTGTTTCATGACCCTTTAGGTCGGTTATTGTAAACACAACTATTTGTGAGAAACAGTTATGTAATTTCAAATTTTTACAGGATAACATAGAAACTGCTTGTGTAAGGGTAATGAATTAACCTTGGTTTTGACGACTGAATTTATGTAATGCGACAGATTCGTGATCTGCCTGTCATAATTGCACCGAATTTATAAGGACATTTATGTTGGGTTAACTTCACATTGTAACGTATAGCATTGTATATAATGGAATGAGCGGCACATATAGACAGACCAAAAACATCAGGTCTCACAGAGGCCAGTACCATCAGGTCTCAACAGGGGCTATCATGTCTCCAATGATAGATGTTACTATCTCCAGTTCTGAAAATGACTGTTTACAAAATGGTCTGATGTTGATGAAGTTGTGTTAGTCTGCCTGTCAGATGCTGCCGATCATTCCTAGGTTAGGTCGAATGAATTTACAATAAATCGGCTTAATATTCAACAGACATGAACTTCGTTTTTGTTGTATCCTGTCTCAATTAAAGAGGCTATCAAGTCTTCGAGAAATCTCAGAAGCCGGACCTTGGAATCTATTATTGTACAGGTTTTATGAAGACCATCACCTGAGTCTGAGACGACTTCCCGTTATAACATCTTAAGATCACGCGCACAAGCCCTTGTCGTCTTGAAGACCGAAAATTTCATAATGGCGAGCGTTGCTTTCGGATAAAGACAGTTTTCTTTTGGATACAACTACAAGATCGTGAGACGACAGCCAGAATGCGGTGTTGATAGACTCGCTTCCATTCGCGAGGACCCGTCCACGAGCTACTGACACTTTTTGGCGACCCGTCTTGATGCTTGATCACGTTGCCCTCCGTTCCTGGACCCCCCCCCCCGTCTTCCCTCTTCCTTCTTTCTTCTTCTGCGGTCGGTGCGGAGAGCCCGTGGTCCTTCATCACTTTATTATAATTTTTCTTGTAATATTCCAGAATGGTGGAATGGTCGTCATCTTCCATCTCCTCTGCTGTCACGGTGACGTCGACGCCGCGGTTGCCTGCAGCCATTTCTCTCCTCTTTCTTCTGCAAGTTCTTCAGTCAGCTCGTGTGGACGCGGGCACGAACGCACCAATAATCGTCTGAACTCTTGGAAAAGTGTCGCACGGTGGAGCTGTTCCTCATCTGTCGACACGCGGCGGTCCAGCCCAGCATTTGTGAGTGAGCCGGATATTCCTTCATCCCGTACACCAAGGCTGCCACATGACTATTTTACTTGGTGTCACACCTCCCGTTCTCCTCATCTTCTTGCATTGGACTCCCCTTCTATTCCTGCATTCAATGAAGTAGTCACCCGGACGTTGACTAGTGAACATGTTTGGTTCCGGTGCTTTGATCATAACGGCGTTCGCAATCTTCTCAGTTCTTCCTCGTAGGAGTTCTCCTTGAACTGCCTTGTGATTCTGACCGGAAGGAATTCCGGAATTGTGTCCACAACTGGGTGAATGATGTCCATATCAGTGATGAGATTTCGACCCAAACACCGTTCCATCCCATAGCAACGACATGTTTCTCCTCTTCCTTGGTGACGCGACAGCGTGTGCCAGAAACCTCTAGAACGAGTTCATTCCGTGGAAAGAGTATATAAAGGTACAGTTTGATTCGTTCTACTTAACAGAGTAATGGCCATAGTGATTGAAAACATAACTGTGTTGTGATATATTCTCTGCCTGGACTTCCCTGAACTTTCTGTCTGACGTTGTGAAGTTCCCACTGGTTGACAATAGTGCGTGTGATGAACAGTGTGTAATTTACAGAACTGGATCATGCCCTAACGAACTCTAAGACATTGTATTCTTGTAACTTTCTTGGAACATTCTGGACTGAATCCTCAGACAGGTTGTTAGCATGTATTGAACGCGAGGTTCAACCTTAACTTTCTCTCTCTCCCTTGAACGATCATGTATGTGCCATAATCGTGCCTTATATGAACTGTTGACATCTCTCGTATATTGTGCATGTTTTTTTTTTATTATTGATAATGCTGCATGCCCAGTGAAGTTGATAAATCAATGGTGAAACTGGTAGATTGCATGAACTCCTTTGTGGCTGATAAATTTAGTGATTTGCAGATTGATAAATCTAGCCTTTGACCTTTGGATAATAATGTTGTGAGGTGGTTCCACAATGATGTTTTATTAGGACATTTATCGCGATTATTTGCCATAATAGTGTAGCTGGTAAGCTAAACACTTAACACAATATTGGCTAAATGGAACTAAGATTATCGCGTATATGTTGATAGGTCCTAAGATACACTGAGTACATGTACGTACTAGTGGTCGTAGCATATAAATGCTTGGTATATGCTATGGAAGCATGTTGGTGTTGGTTGACGAGCCTCCACAATCCCCGATTAGGCTATGAGAGCCTGGATATTGTGAATATGTGTGGTTATTTGTTTATTTTGGATACTCAGATATAAGTCTAAGATGTTGGATGACACGTATTGGCAACTTCCTTAAGTTCGGTACATATTGTGTCCAAGTCAACCATAAGTTTCTAGCTTTCATAATGAGTAACATGTAAGGTCCAAATGTTAACCATCGGGATGAGGTCTGACTCAGCACTAATCATGCTATAGAAGTCGAATACTTGGTGATAACCATGGAAAATGTTTGAGACATAACCACAGGATAATTATGTCTGTATTTGAATATTTTTGTTGCAACAATATTGAGATACCATGTAGTGGTATGAATTGGACAATGTGCGTTGTCATTTTGTGCAGAATACTTTTGTCATAACTGATCGAGTTTCCCCGTGTGAATCCTTTCTCTGACATCAAAGATTTTCTTGCAATGAAATGGTATGTTAATTCTGTTTCGAAATAATTTGCTTCTGTTTGTTCTGATTGACATTATCGTGCATGTAAGTTTGAGTTTTGACATTTTGATACAGTTAAATGTTATTTGTTATGGCCATTTTGTTTTGATTTTCATGTACATGTAATGTTTGTTAAACTGCTTTGCTTTTCATGTAGTGTTTTGGCGCATTGTTTTCTTTTTGTGTCATGTTTTGTAAATTGTTTTGATTTTGTGCACACTTGTGGTGTGACTGGCACGTGTATCACATACCTAGAGTATTTTCATTGATACATTTTGGTAACTATGGATTATGACCTTACGCTATGAACATGGACTACGGTAATTGAATAAATTGTTTATGGTATTTGACCGATATTTCTGATAACGACCTTAGCTATTGATAACGGACTATTCTTTGAAGTTTTGCTATTATTCTTGCTGCCTTACGCATTTCGTGTTTATACTTTGAGATGAATGAACGATCTTCGTTCGTATCTTTCATCTTTCATTGCTGGAAGACATGTGAAATATCGATTCTTGGCCACCATATAAATGCATAAATTATGTGTGAAATATCGATTCTTGGCCACCATATAAATGCATAAATTTCGACTTTTCATTTACCAATTTTATATAAATCTGCGTGCATGCAACCTTGATATTGTGATGTGTTTTGACAAAACTATTTCCGAAATACTATTTCATGACCCTTTAGGTCGGTTATTGTAAACACAACTATTTGTGAGAAACAGTTATGTAATTTCAAATCTTTACAGGATAACATAGAAACTGCTTGTGTAAGGGTAATGAATTAATCTTGGTTTTGACGACTGAATTTATGTAATGCGACAGATTCGTGATCTGCCTGTCATAATTGCACCGAATTTATAGGGACATTTATGTTGGGTTAACGTGACATTGTAATGTATAGCATTGTATATAATGGAATGAGCGGCACATACAGACAGGCCAAAACCATCAGGTCTCAGAGAGGCCAGTACCATCAGATCTCAACAGAGGCTATCATGTCTCCAATGATAGATGTTACTATCTCCAGTTCTGAAAATGACTGTTTACAAAATGGTCTGATGTTGATGAAGTTGTGTTAGCCTGCCTGCCAGATGTTGCCGATCATTCCTAGGTTAGGTGGAATGTATCTGTTCTCTTATGAATATGACTATATGCTGGCGCTTTCAAAAACCGATCCACTCAAAGCCCGTTCCTTCTCATTCACCAAACGCTATATAGACGATCTTCTCGCTGTGGATAATCGCTATATAAATGACGCAGTGAAGGATATATATCCACCTTCACTGGATTTGAAGGAAACTACAGATAGCCCTACAGGCACATCTTATTTAGATCTCTACCTCTATAAAAATGAAGCGGGCATTCTCTCTCGTCGACTTTATGACAAAAGAGATGATTACAATTTCGACATCGTAAACTATCCCTTTCTGGATAGTAATATTCCAGTGGGACCTGCATATGGCGTATACATATCTCGCTTAGTAGCATTTGCTAGATCCTGTGTTAAATGTGATGATTTTAATCAACGTCACAAAACATTGTTGCAGAAACTTATAAAACAGGGCTATTCCACCAAGCGCCTCCACTCAAAGTTTCTCAAATTTGGCGATACATATCGCATGCTGATAGCAAAATACGAACGTAGCGTGCAAGATCTATGGCGCTACGTTTCGTAACTTGTGTCTAATTCCGCTTAACCCGGGGCTAGGGGCCGTATGAACCCATGTACTTCAAGATCCTCATGGTACTCATATGAACAGTCACAATCAAAGCGTGACTGAGGTACATCATTTTTAGATGACGACTCTATAACGAATATTATGGATTAAGAATACTGATCAGCGATACGGATTTGATATTTTGGAACATCATGATGTCTTGCCGGCATCATTGAAACTTGTTGACCGCTTCTCTCTTGCAGGAAACAAGCCTATGTTTATGTATACTTTTGTCTTTTTGAATTTGGTGCTAATACTGTTATATGGAAATGGAATAGGTCTTTGGATTATGGACGCGGATATTCTCTAATGGACGACGGCTGGATTATGAATGACGGACTAGACGCTTGTAATTACAATAAATCGGCTTAATATTCAACAGACATGAACTTCGTTTTTGTTGTATCCTGTCTCATTTAAAGAGGCTATCAAGTCTTCGAGAAATCTTAGAAGCCGGACCTTGGAATCAGGTTTTATGAAGACCATCACCTGAGTCTGAGACGACTTCGCGTTACAACATCCTAAGATCACGCGCACAAGCCCTTGTCGTCTTGAAGACCGAACATTTCATAACCTGTCGCAGCTATCGGGGCAAGACACATAGCATTGTCTGATGATTACCTTGGATTATGATAATTTTCGAAACTTGAATGGAAAATAGTCCAGTTATCATCGATTAAAAACATTTCTCAGGTTACAAAGATAGCAAAGTACCCTGAATATAAACAGAACTCATGCGGTCGATGTTATCGGGGCAAGATGGTATTTTCTAACGATTTAGTTGAATTATAGTGCAAGCCCGGGTTTCTTACAAGTTCGAACCGATCAACAGTTTTCAATTCTGTTTATAGTACTTCATCACTGGAAAGTACCGTATATAGATCTAGTGAATTAGTGTATGAAAACGATTAAGTTATACATAAATCATAAGGATTAGATTAACTCACAGCTTGGATATACAGGTTTATTACATATAACAGAAAGATAGAGAAACAACCACAAATCACAAAGACGTGGATGTAGTGCGACTTTTGTAGGATATCTTGAGCAATTAATAAGTCTGTATCTCTTTCAAACTCATTATGTAACTGGATGAGCACTAACTTTTTCCCGTCATCTAGGGTCATCCGTCATCTCCACATAATTCAACTCAGTATGTTGTCTTTTTAATTCAACGATTCATGCCAGCCACCATATCCAAATTTACATGTACCGGGATATGTCATTCGTCATTCAACGATTTGCTCTACCATCAATGCCACAGATTCGTCTTCTGGGGTGGGTTTTGGCATTTCCTTTTCTCGTATACATGGTAAACGCTGGTCCATTTTTCGAAGTTCCCGTCTAGATCAATGTTCTATAATACCGGCTCCAATTCCGTCTCCAAGGACATTCACCGTCGTTTTAAACCGAGTGCTGAAAAATCATGGAATTATGCGTAATAATTGCTCAAGTTCATTTATTGGAAATTATACAGGATAGCATAGATCGAAGTGAGGCGATCACCTTCATGATCTTAATTAAATATGCAACAGACGTAATCCAGCCAAGTCTGTAACTGTTATTCAGCGGTTTCTCGAGAGGTTTTGTCCCCCATTGGACAGTGAAGTAACCTATGACTGCTTAACCACCGTTAAACTTGGGTTGTTGTTAGCTTCTAGACCAATAACACCATCAGTTTTAAAATGAGGCCTCAGCTTAAGTTCATGTTATAATATATGCCGTTTGCAAGAAGGTATTGTAAGCTTATTTTCTCATCGAATAACCATTTTTGGTAATATATTTGTAACACACACTCAATTTGGACAGAATCCTTAAAGTTTTTGAAAGTTGTCTGGGAATGCAATTTTAACTTGGCGGTGGCGCCATCTAGAGTCAGATTGGCACGAAAAACAATTCCAAGGAAGGGACCCACTTACCAAATTCGAAAACATGGGTTTGTGCCTCATAAATCGAGCCCTTTGGGGGTTGCAATTCATTGTCAGGGGTGGCAGAATTATACCAACATTGCAGGCTACACACAAATTTCAACTTTCTGACAAGATATGTTGGACACATAAGCTCGAACGCAATATATGTGGTCGGGCGAGGGCTAGTATTATAGATAGAGGGTGAAGCTCGGCTCCCTGGGGATGGGGACATGGTCTCCTCGAGGGTAGTGGTAGGTGTGCTGATATGAAGGCCATAGAAAGCTCCCTGCACACGAAACAACCACACTGACAACTGCATGCCACCATCTGTCTGTCTGAATAACCACAAGGTTGAATTCAATTCAATTCAGAAAATTGACCATATGAACAATGTGCACCCAAACTTTAGGAACTCAGTTTTAATTAATATCGCTTACATATTAATGTTACATGTGTGGACACAAATGGTTCATGCAAAAGCTTTAAGATAAATCATCTATGATGTGGAATACAATTATTTGAACGCAAAATTGAAGGAAATGGCGTCCTTCATTTAAGACGACACGAAATTCAAAACTCACAGGGGATTCCTCACCAGTTATTTGATATTATAATTCTGAAATAAAATATGGCTCGTGCGAAAGCTTTAAGGTAAATCATATGATGTGGAATAGAATGATTTCATAGCAAAACTGGAAATCGTGTCCTTCATTTCAGGCGATATGAAATTCAGAACTAACAGGGGTTCGGAGTCCCACCAGTTATTTTATATTATACTTCTGAAACAAAATATGGTTCGTGCAAAAACTTTAGGGTAATTACAAGCGTCTAGTCCGTCATTCATAATTCAGCCGTCGTCCATTAGAGAATATCCGCGTCCATAATCCAAAGACCTATTCCATATTCCATATAACAGTATTATCACCAAATTCAAAAACGCAAGCATAGTATACATAAACATAGGCTTGTTTCCTGCAAGAGAGAAGCGGTCAACAGTTTTCAATGATGCCGGCAAGACATCATGATGTTTCAAAAATATCAAATCCGTATCGCTGATCAGTATTCTTAATCCATAATATTCGTTATAAAGTCGTCATCTAAAGAATGATGTATCTCAGTCACGCTTTGATTGTGACTGTTCATATGAGAACCATGAGGATCTTGAAGTACATGGGTTCATACGGCCCCTAGCCCCGGGTTAAGCGGAATTAGACACAAGTTACGAAACGTAGCGCCATAGATCTTGCACGCTACGTTCGTATTTTGCTATCAGCATGCGATATGTATCGCCAAATTTGAGAAAATTTGAGTGAAGGCGTTTAATGCAATAGCCCTGTTTCTGCAACAATGTTTTGTGACGTTGATTAAAATCGTCACATTCAACACAGGATCTAGCAAATGCTACTAAGCGAGATATGTATACGCCATATGCAGGTCCAACTGGGATATTACTGTCCAGAAAGGGATAGTTTACGATGTCGAAATTGTAATCATCTCTTTTGTCATAAAGTCGACGAGAGAGAATGCCCGCTTCATTTTTATAGAGATATAGATCTAAATATGATGTGCCTGTAGGGCTATCTGTAGTTTCCTTCAAATCCAGTGAAGGTGGATATATATCCTTCACTGCGTCATTTATATAGCGATTATCCACAGCGAGAAGATCGTCTATATAGCGTTTGGTGAATGAGAAGGAACGGGCTTTGAATGGATCGATTTTTGAAAGCGCCTGCATATAGTCATATTCATAAGAGAACAGATACAGGTCAGCCAACAGGGGTGCACGATTAGTACCCATTGGAATACCTATATGCTGCTGATATATTGTGTTGCCAAATTTCACATAGATATGTTTAATGAGAAATTCAGGCAACTCTATAAACAAAGAAACATCCCATGAATGATATCTCTTGTATGTAACAGAGCTAAAGAATGCTTTATGGCTTCCGACATTAATATATCTACGATCAGTTTTCTTGAACACAGATACTATTAATGAACTTAGACGGTCAATAAGGTCCTGATGAGGGATTGTAGTATAGAGATTCGAAAAATCCCATGTGGATACATGTCTGTACGGTATGTGACCTTTAGCATCAAGTTCTTCCGTAAGACATTTTGAGTTTTTCAATATCCACATACGAGTTCTTAGAAATAGTGGCGCAATACCTTTCCCAAAATGCTTTTTACCTCCTGAAGGGCCCTCGTCAATAGGGTTGAAAGAAGCTTGGTGGTGCAACTTCTAGAACCAGCTATGAATCTAGCTTTGTATGGTGATTTATGCATTTTGGGAGTCCAGTATAGTTTTGGTATGTCGTTATGATTGGTTGGAAGACAAATACCTCTTTCCCTGAGAAACTTTTTGTGATTGTTAAATAAATCTTCCAGAGTAAATGCAGTTTGGGAGTAAGTAGACGTATTTGATGAAGGTATGTCTACACTCAATTCTTTAACCAGCACCTGGTAATAGTAATATTTACATATGAATATTATATTATTCGGAGCATTGTCTGCTGGGACTATGACGAATTTACTCTGGAGATTTGCTAGAACTTCTTGCGAATTGAGGTTTCTCAGTACTTGTTTTGCTTGGGGAAGAGTACGGCGGATTGTTTCAACGACCTTGCTCTTGGTGAGGTCCAGCCAATCAGCGAGTACTGTAGGTTAAACTTTTTCTCGCTTAGACCAATCAGTAACGTACTGTTCCAATGCAGACAGGACTATCTTCTGGTCGGCCTTCAGATTTATTCTTCTTGGCTCTCTATATTTAGGTCCTTTCATCAGGAGTAATTTCAGATTCTTATCACTCACCACATCAAGGTCACCAGTCACAATATGTTTGCATGGTGTATAGACAAAGTTCGACGATTCACAATCACAACTATAGCCTCCTGAGTCATATGATGTGGAATAGTATGATTTGACAGCAAAATTGAAGAAAATGGCGTCCTTCATTTAAGACGACACGAAATTCGAAACTAACATGGTTCAGTACTGCGAGAAGCCCCCGGTTATTTCATAGTAATTACTATAAAGAAATTTATTGAAGGACATGGGGTGGGACATCCTCCCGAGGGCACTTGAATAAGTGTAGCATCATATAATGTCCCAGAATATATGGGAATTGGGGGGAGTTGGGGTCGGGCAGGGCTTAGTTTAGGAGACATAGCGTGGAACTGAGAAGCTGTGGACAGGAACAATTTTCTAAGTTCAAAACGACTTTTTGGACAGGGACAAGAACAGGAACAGGAACAGCAACATGGACATCCACAGACATCATTTAGATTGAGCTTTCCGCAGCTAAAGCTACGGGCTCGATAAAAATTTGTTCAGTTTTTCAGGAACTATTGTCTGGAAAATAAATTTTAACTTTGCCCCCAGTTGTCGCCACATACAGGTGGAACAGCACAAACAACAATCACATGGTCTTGTTACCTGTACTTCCTACACAGATTTGGCAATGAGGTGTCCTTGAATCAATGTATCTAAGTCAGTGGCTTTAGAAACCACTGTCTCTGTTTAATTAATTGTGAGAGAAATGCATATACATGCACACGTTCCAGGGTCTAAAATCACCATACTGTACACAATTGAATGACATGGCTGTAAACCAGTTTCTGAATGCACTTCAGATGCTTCAGAATATTTGGACAGTTATAACTGTGAATCAATCACTAATGTGCTATCTGTGCAAATGAGAATATGGAATTGGTACCCAAACAGGGGCAGCCACTATACCATAGGTCCAGATAAAAATTGAATATAACAGAAATTCTAGATAAAACAAGTATCCAGTCTCAAACAGAGTTTAAAAATGAAAGTACTCAAGAGTACTATTGTCTGGAACAGTAATGGATGTGCAATATCGATTCGTTGCTTCAGAATAGTGTACATCTATTTCGATTTTCGGGAGTTTCCGACTGCCCGCTAGTGGGCACTCGAGTCAGGGAAGACAAAATATGTACTCAATAACATGAAAAGAGATAGGGGGCAATAAGCGTTTTCGCGGTTACAAGAATCGAGAGTGATCTAGAGTTCGCTGTGTGAAATGAGTTACCTGTATCTCTTTATTCAGCATTACAAAGGCATGAAAACAAATACAGTTTGCCATACACTGTTTACCTCTGGACATCGCAGAGAATATTTGAGCTCCTTGATGAAAGCTACCATGAACAATCTTTGTGCTGCTAATTATATGGGCAGAAGGCCCAGGATTTGTTTTCACGTAATTTGCCTTTGTTATGCGAGCCGGTAAATAATACCTACATACAAACAATTGCATAATCCATAAACTGGCAAAATAAGAACAGTTAGACCTGGAAGCTTCATCCTCACTATAAAACCTGTAGTTAACTGTGACCTTTGAAATCCAGTGATGTAAAAAAGCATACACAATCGGAAGCATGAGTGCTGCTAGCTTTACCTGATTGCCTCGTAATCGTACTATGCAATGGATACCAATTTGTTGTCTGTACTGGTCAATAGAAATCCCCATCGTTCGTAGAAATTTAATTTACACGTACCTTACAAGTTAAATTTAGAACTTTCGAGCGTGTTTTCAGCTCCAAATGTGCTCCACTCCAAAGTGTGCTCAACTCCAAGTGTACGCTTAACTCGATCGTACAAACCAGACCTATTAAATTCGGGCCAAATTCACAATCACGATTTAGCGAATTGGCACGGACAATTGACAAATAGGCCAAAATACTTTGAATCTAAGTTGGCCAACTTCGTGTTATGAGAATTCAATTAATTGCCAAATTATGCGACAAATATGTTCTCATTACCAGCACTAAAATGTAAATGTTGTTGTTGCTGACAAAGGAATTCTGATGAAACGTTTTCCTTCAGCTCAAGTTGCAAGCGAGTCCGATGATGGGCTGTAAACAACACAAACAATGATTCAGTTCAAGGGCGTAAATACAGTATGGTCTGGTATTTACTAGCCCTTGTTGGCGTGACCAGGGGATGCTCACGCCATTGCATTGGAGAAACCAAGCTGTAGCGAGCGAGCAACAACAACATTCCATTTCATGTAATTCGACAGAAATAGATATTTAAAACGTACCTTATACCATCAACTTCAATACTATACACACACAAGCTCCTCACGAAGAGTGTAGGAAAAAATAAGTGACTCGGGGATGTTGTTGTTCCTCGGGACAAACATAACGTCTTCCCTACTCAAC
>JAVTVY010005463.1:0-37574 GCA_036873755.1 Hanleya hanleyi | reverse complement strand
CGCGTGCCGCTGGCAAAGGTTAACACTATGACTTACGTACCTCTTCAGTTTAATATATTCGTAAATGATATACACAAAGCCCCGAGTGTAAGAATCTGGCAAAGCAGTAGCACTTCCCACATTTACGGCCTAAACAACAGTTAACGGTTAGCTAACAACCATATACGCAGCCGGCTGGTCACTTTTTAGCAGGAGCTTTGCATATTTTGTCTCTGCCAGCAGCGCCCTAGTTTTGAGTCGCTCATCTCTTGTTGGAATAACATCGTTCTCGTGGAGGCACTCTTCAAAAGAATCGCGGTCCTTACAGTGAAACAGATCGCACCATCGCGTCTGCTCTCGTAGATCCTTCAAGAGCGAGTTGTACTTTTGGGTCAGCACCCAAACGCTCTGCTCTGTGTGGCGGTCACTGAAGGCTAGCTCAGACAGCCTGTCTTTCTTTTTGGTTAGAGTCTTGCTTGCGGCACAGTCGTCAATGATGTACAAAGTGTGCTCTTCGGCAAATAGGCAATAGAATGCTCTTAGATAGTCGTGGAGGCGCTCGCCGGGGTCGACTATGTGATTGATTGATTGATTGTTTATTCACCATATACAAATAATATATATATATATGTACAAGTAGGGTATAGATACATAGAAATATGGCGGGAATAAAACCCCAGAGGGCTTGTTAAATCCCAGATAATTAATAATAATAGATTAGCATGAGACGCTGGGTGCGTTCACAATATATAAGTATATAAATGTACAATGTAGAAATGTAGATTTCTGGGTCGACCCAGACCCAATGTCGGGCTAGATAGATCTTGTTGTAGAGAATCGTGGGACAAAGGATGACGATGTGCTCAAAGACACCACGGAAGTGGCCTTCGAGTAGGTCAAGGGCGAAAACTGTCTTACCACACCCTGTCTGGCCACATATAATAGCGGAGTGGGGGTCTTTGGGAAGCAGCGGGGCTGTGCTATTAATTGAGCACTTCTTTGAGTCGGCCATCCTCGATATTCATTTGTGCATCCATGACGATGTACAGATAAACGTTCAATGCGCCGGGGCCGTCTGCTTCCTTTGTGATCTGAATGGTGATGCCCTCGCTGGCATTCACCACTCTTCGGCCGCTCCCATGTAGTCCATCATCGTCCGTGGCTCGCAGATCCAGCCATAGTGCATATTTTGTGGTCAGGAACTCCCCCAGCGAGACGTCTGCCAGATTCAGGTCTTTTGCGGCCATTGCAACTTCGGATTGACGTTTACTACCGGCTGCGAACTCTTTCTTGGTCTCATCCCACAGCACAGCACAGCTTGACTGTACAGCTGATTCGGCACCCCCTCGCTGCACAACTCTACCTTCGTGATGAGCGGATTATAGAAGTCCTCAGTGTCGCGATTCCAGTGGACAGGTTGTTCGAACAGCATGAGAATGCCCTTCATGCTGCGAGCGGGTACGTTCAGGTTGATGTTCCAGAGAGTGTCAGACTTGTTACGTGTCAGTTTGCGGTGGCGGAGCACCCTGTCGTAGAGGATGGCTAGGCGTCCGGCATACTGGGTTCGGATCAATCTGGCGAGATCATTCTGCGTGACCATTTCGAACTCTAGGCAGATGTTTTCTAGGCATGTGGCTGTCCAGCAACTCGAAGTCAAGCGGGACAAAGAAGCGGTTGCCGTATGCCCGTGCTATGGCTTTATCTGTTTTCTTGTTTTCGGCATTCGCGGCGCCAACGCGAAGCTTTGTCGTGTTCTGGGTTCTGCCAGTAGCTATACCCTGGTAGGCTGCATTATTGCGCTCTTTGGTTGTTTTCCACAGGTCGCGATAGCAGTAGTATACGTCGGACTCGTCAATGCTCATAACCTCATTGCCGCTGATTTTGATTGTTGTCTTTATGATTGCGCGGCCCAGATTCTGAACCACGGTTCGATTCACGTCGGATGATTTCAGTTCGATGTTGAAGGCGAGGCGGGCGGTCTCCGGAACGATAACATCGTTCGCTCCGAGATTGGGAAAGCGCACCAGTAGCTGTTGGTTCCGATCGATAGTGCTGGGGTTGTTTGTGATCACAACTGCCTGGCGAACCCCCTTGATCCCAAGTGACTCACGAAGTCTGCGGTAGGGATTAAGCTTGCGACCGTATTGTGAAGAAGCCATCTTATTGAAGTGATAAGCTGTGATAGTTCAATATGGCAGGCTATGGTGTTGATACCGGCCGTCTCGAAGAGACAGAAACGAGGAGGGACGAGGAAACGGACGATGTCGATTTGTCAACAGGCAGCGTGGGTCCTTCGGACGCGCAAGCGCAGGATGGTGAGCGCCCTCTGTCTCTCTAGCAAGAGTTAGTCCAGACAACTGTCGATGACTACTACAACTACCAGGCAGAGAGGGGGCTTACTCCTAACCTAGGTAGGGATTACTCGAAGTTTGAAGTCACGATTGACGGGAAGCTGCGCCTTGTGGCTTACCCCAACTTGGACTTAATTAACCTTCGTACAGGCCGACCTCTCTCCCTGTCCACGGTAGCTGGGGTGCGTGGCGGTAGCAACGCGATTCGGGATGAACCAGGGTTTACAGACAGTCATCGGCAAAGCTGCCACCTCAGGCTGTGGTAGCTCTACAGACAGCGGCGGTAGAAAGCGTTGAACTCCAGGATCTCGACGGAAGAGCCGAGGTAGCCACAGACGCTGTTCAGAAAATGGAAACGGCCTTCACGGACGCGCAAATCGATGAAGGCCTGGGCACCATGCGCGACCCCCCTTTAAATCACCGAGAGCTGCGTGGGCTTGACCAGGCCCTCCAGACTATTCGGGGTGAGCTCACCAACAACCTGGCCAAGCTGTCAGCATTGGATGACCGGATTGCTCTCGAGGAAGGAAAACTCAATGAGACTGACGTAGATGAGTTCTCTCGAAGGTGCGTCGCGGAACGTGTTCGAGAACTAAAGGATGAGCGGACCGCCCGCCTTGAGACTGCAACTGCCAGTCGGGAGGCTCTTCGCTCACAGATTAACCGAATCCGTGAGACGATAAACCGCGTCCTCAACGGAGATACTACCCTGGCTGAGCGACTTCGCACATTGTTCAGAGAGCAGGTGATAACCATTGTTAGCATCCTCACTGCGCTGGGCTTCATCGTGTCCACCCTAGTGCTTGCTTTGACGGGCGGGGGCACCCCGGCCCCAACACCGAATCCTTCCAAGCCAGTCGTTCCGACGAGCGGGAATGTAAAAGAGTGGGTCAAGAAACACCTACACGCCCTCGGTCGGATCCTCGCAAAGCTTGCCGGAAAAGCCGCGGCGTCACTGCCCGGCATAATTAGAAGCATTTTTTCCTGGCTTCTTAGCCTTATGTCGAAAACTACTGGATGGCTTGCAGAGAATATGTGGTCCTTGGT
This sequence comes from Hanleya hanleyi, assembly GCA_036873755.1. Classification (NCBI taxonomy): domain Eukaryota; kingdom Metazoa; phylum Mollusca; class Polyplacophora; order Lepidopleurida; family Hanleyidae; genus Hanleya; species Hanleya hanleyi. The sequence continues at coordinate 34,197 of JAVTVY010005463.1, read as the reverse complement.
TGTTGCGGCTGCGGGGCTGCTTTATGTGGTGACTCGCGACTGGCTAACGAAATAGCCAAATGGTCACCAGCCCAGCTACGATGACACCGACGTTGATTGCGGTCTTTTCGTCGTCGTGTTGACTAGCTGGGACGGTGAAGGCAGCGACATCTCGCGAGGAGTGAACCGGTGCGGACGGCTGGGTGGGAACGGCATGATCCAGCGTCGCGGTCTTGCCACTCGCCGTAGGAACCACTCCTTCTTCTCCCATATCTCCTTCTGTGTTTGGAGGAGCGACTGTTACGTTAACGTCCGCGTTCCCGCCGAGTTTTTGGTTTTCTGTTGCAACTACGATCTCATTGTTGTAACCGGCGATAGGGCCTATGCGGAGCAGCATGTCACTGGAGGCCATGTACAGACCGATTCCGAACACATAGTTAACTTTGGAGCCTGCATACTGCAGGACGTCTTGGTAGCGTTTTATCGCTGATGAGAGGTCAACTGGAGAGGAGACCGCATCCTCGATGTTGGCGAGAAACTGCTTCTGCGCGTCAAATGCTGTGCCCTCTCCTAAGATTCGTGTGCGCGTCTGAGCCTGGGCGCCGAGGATGGCCCATACATACGTTCGAATGGAATCATTAACACGCTCGACGTCTGCATGTGTGAAGCCCTGCGATCTGTCCAGCATGAACGTTGTCAACGCCTTGTCGGCCTCCGATCCCTGCGCAATGTAGTCAATGTGAAAGTGGATTTTTCAGAAAGTAAACGAATGCCAGGTTGGGTCGTACGGCTTTGGAATCCGCATGTAGCCTGCGTGTGTGGCATAGAAGTAAATCGTTCCTATGCCATTGTTTTCGCTCTGCTGCTGTCTCCAGTCGGTGTGCGGCGACACCCCAAACTCTGCACAGATGCGCTCATATGCTCTGCGGTCAAATGGATTGTTAAATGCCGCCCAGGCGTCGTCTTGTTGGAGCGGTGCCTGAATCTCTTTTAGGATCCGCCTGATCTGAAAGTAGACATGGAAGTTGTAGAGGGCCCGGGTGTGGCTAGCAGTTCGCGGACTCTCGCCGAAAGTGAAAATATGGGCTGTTTCATTGACCTTAATGTGGTCGAATCGGGAGTACAGGTCGATAAAGCCGGGTTTGTGAGAAAAGTTTTAAATCGAGGTACGGCATTCCTGTCCTACAGTCCGGTTGAAAATAACGTCAAAATACACCTCCAGGACTGGAAATTCTATATAAGAAGCACTGATCCTCGAGGGGCTATAGTAATACGTCGTTACCCGCCCTGACCACTCTCCCTCCAGACTCAACTATCGTTGCTGCAATAATGTTACCGCCTGCTCCCGCTCACGATAGATTCGTGGACATACTACCACATCTCCAGATAAAGTGGCAGGATAAGCACGCTGATCAAGAGTTGCGGATTCTCTTTGCTCTTAGCGCAGAAAAAAAGTCTGTCGTGCATCTGTCGTTAGAGGGCGTAACTACACGAGTAGGGGACGATGTGACCGTGGGCAATATATTCCTAGCTGAAGGCGTCGGCTTGAAATCTCTCAAGGTGTTCAATCGGCCCTTGGATAACCTTGAGCTAGAGATTATTGACAAAAGTATATAGATTTATCATGGGACTATATCCAACATTGGACGAGGCCGAATCCGCGCATGACTACAGGCTAAAGCGCATCTGTGATTTACAGCATGAACTCTCCCAAGATCGTAATTCCCGGTCGAGCTTGTACAAAAAATACCGCAAAGCGGTGAATGCTGTAGATGGCATTGACTCTGCGCTTGCCACAGTGGCTTTGGGCCTCGGCGCGGCTGGGGTCGGCCTCTTGTCGACTATAATTGCCGCACCCGTTGTTGTAGCGCTTGAAGTCTCGGCTCTTTCGAGTGGTTTGGCTGGAATAGCTTGCAAGTTTATATCTCGACGCCTGACCATCAAAGCTAAAAAACACGATGAAATTCGCGTCCTAGCGTCTTCAAAACTGGATTCCATCGCAGATGTTATCTCGTAAGCACTTGTGGATAACAAGATTTCTGATAGCGAATTCCGTCACATCCTAGCGGAGAAATTTGATGCGATGAAAAACGCTATCAGGACTAAATCGTTGAAAGCATCCCATATCAGCCAGGAAGAAAAAAACGAACTTCTGAAGCAAGGCAGGGAGGAAGCAAGGAAACGGTTTGCCAGGGCAATCGAAATAGAATCACGATAAACTGCTTTCTACAGGCGGATTATTAAAGACGCCATGCGCAGCCCCTGCCATCCGGAACCGTGGGAACCACTAAAATGTCCGCACGAACACCCTTAGTAGTTAGGCCTATTTTTCGGCGCATTAGTATATCATGTTAAAGCCATGGCTGACACTGCAATATATATAAAGAAGCATGTCGTCGATCGATGGTAAAATGCTAGCCAACATGGCCTACCATGCCGCTGTCGTTAGCGGCTGAGCGATAGGTTATGCTCGTCTGGGCAAAATAGTTTGGAAAGGAGCTGCCCCCAAGTTAGACTTCACCGGCTACGACGTAGGAATGGTTATTGCAGACATCGGCCTGGCTAAAGCCACGAAAGACTTGCTGATTAAGCAAGGAATCCTCCTCGCGGAAGTAGGCACCTCTTCGAAGAACAATACACTTCGATTTCTAATATCAAGCTCTGTCGCATTTACATGCGCGAAAGCGGACAATAAATACTACAGCACTGCGTGCGGCTACTGACTGCCGGATCTGATAAATTAAATCGTATTAATTTTTCAAACAAAACAAAACCGATTCGGGTTAAAGCTAAATTTGCTACCCCCCGTTTATTTTTACAAAATTCCACCACGTCACCAGAGTCCCTTAAGAATGACCGCGGGGATTTCCCGGGCTGTCTTACTATATATTATTTTCCCACACCGATCATTCCGTAGGACTCTGGCAGGTACCTTGTTCGTACATGTCACCATCTAACACTCCTAATTGTTAGTCTAGTATTTTCGAAATTTATTTTATTAGGCAAATTACAGAAATGATCGAAATATTTGTTCATACGATGACAATTGACACATACGCTCATCAAAGACCCCGGGAAAGTCTTTAATAAGATATATACCGACAGCAATAGTATATAACAAGGGAACAACCTGTTCCTAGACAACAGACGTGGTGCGACCGGGATCGAACTGAGGTATTTTGCTTGTGAGTTCAGCGCTCTACCTCGGCTCTAACCCGATCTTCTGAAATATGTAGGAAAAAAAATCATATACCTCCCACGCTGTTGTGCCAGACTTTACTTCCTGTTATCGTATCGATTTCTGACCGTGCGAGACAAGGAGGCTTGTGTATTAAGCCGAGAGAAAAAATCGATAGTAGCCTACACACAGCACTCAGATATACAGGACAGGGCTGAATGCTAGCAAACATTCCTATAGACACGACCCAGCTAACACATTTAGTCTATTCAGGTAGGTGTATGGAAAGATGGCAAGTATGAAGCCAGTGTCGTTTGCGGCTTGGATTACCCCTTGCGAAAAACTCCACCCGTTTCTACGAACGGTCGAATTTTTTTTTACCTGGTAAACTGACGAGGTGCGCAGAAAAATCCACTCGTCAACCACTCACCATCCACTCGTAAACCACTCGACACGGCAACCACTCGACATCCACTCGGCCACCACTCGGCCACCACTCGGCGTCCAAAGTGAGCCAGAACCCCCATTCTGTGTTCGCAGAACTGAATCGCGCACATTTTGCGTCTGAAATCCATTCGTCAACCACTCACCATCCACTCGAAAACCACTCGAGAGCCACTCAGCACTATCGGCACCAAAAAGTGAGCCAGAATCCCTATCGTGTATACTACTTCGTATTTACATCCTTGACGAAAGTATCGGGTGGGCTTGGCAGGGCGAGGAAGAGATGTATCGGCTTTGACAATTAATTATCGTAATTTTACCCAACAAAGTAAAATTTCTCATTTTCCATTTGTTCAGCTCTTTTTTAACTTCTTCGTGTTTATTTTTAACCCGGAATGAAGAACACCTCAATACATTTCATTGCTTCAATATAGTTGCTCTGAACCGTCGAGGGTTATCAGAGTGTCGTCTGCGTATTGGCTGATTTTGAATTCAACATTGTTTTTGTTTTAATTCCTTTAATTTAACCATTTCCTCTAACCATTGAACATAACATTTTTACACACAACAAGAATATATATGGCGGAATCGTATCACACTGCCCACAGCCCCGACCATTTTCGAAGGAAGGCGAGAAGTCCGTTTTGAATTATACATGTTTGGCTTGTTGCGAATAATATTTGCATCCAACATTGTATTTTTTTTCTCCGAGGCGAAAGCGTTCTCAAAGTCGATAATTAAAGTAAACCTGGTATTTCTCTATTTCTTGTTTCCAACATCAGATAATATATGAGCCTGATATTCTCTTCAATGTACCTGTCAGAGATAAAACCCTTCTGATCTTCATATATGGGTTTATCCAATACCGTCTTTAACCTATTTGCTAAACAAGCAGATGCCTATTTATAGGCAACATTAACAAAAGTTATTTATCGTCATTTTTAAAATAATATTTTTCGGTTTATTGGCTTCGGTATACACGCAGTCGATAGTTCACCTGTTTTAAAACCGGTATTAATCGATCTCAAGATGAACCCGCCCAACTATTTCCGAAATATTTTATAAAATTCCACGGGAAAACCGTCAAGACCCGGGCTTTCTCATGTTTCTTAGAGATTGGACAATACAGCATTTGTAACATCATTTTCTAATTTATCCGATTCTGCATTATCTGGTCTTTTGAATTTTAAGTTTTTCAAGAAGTCATCAATATTCTAATTTGGAAATTCTTGATTCGAGTATAAGTTTTCATAAAATTCCGGCTGCTCTTTTAAAATGTCTAGCGTGTCATATACGTTTTCTCCATTATCTAGCGTCAGTTTGAGATGAGTTTATTCGTATAATTTCTTTTTTCCAAGGTCAGAAAATATTTAGATGGCTTTTCACCTTCTTCCGTCCACTGAGCTGTGGTACGTGTAATTATTCCAATTCTCTTTTTGCTTCTGCTAATTCATTCAGTTTGTCTAATTCATTTTCCCTTTGATTTCTGTCCTTTCTTTATGAATGAGTATTTAATAGTTTAACCTCGTATTTTCATCAGTAGCGTTTCCAAAAATAATCTGATATCAATGCAGATTTGCAAATCCAAAGCTGGACTATTTTGTAAATTCGATCTATCATATGGATTCTGAATATATTCTTAACTAATTCTAAATAGGCAGCGTCCTTCAGAAGTGAGCAGTTTAATTTCCAATAGCCTCTCCCTCGGTCAGTATTATTAAATTTACATTTGTCGGGGATAAACGAGTGGTCAATTTTATAGCCCGGTTTCATTTCAGCTTCGGTAGCTATATGTTCTCTGTGTTAGTAACTTATTTTTTTGGCTAAAATGAATATGTCCATGTGCCCATAGATATTAAGAACGAGGGAAATTGGACACACATCTTTGAAAACTCTAATAAAGGCAGACATTCTGAAAGTACCTAAAAACAACTTTACTGCAATGAAGCAAAGTCCCTGCAACATGACACGTTCTCTGTTATTTCGGCATAAAGTTTGTCGGTCCGTCAGTTTTGTCCCCCGAATCATAGCTTCCACACTGTGTATTTGAGTCAGTTTCTATGCGACAAAAGGACTAAAACATCTATTGACTGCTTCAATGACGTCGCAATAATATTAGATTATCCAAATATGTTTCTGCTCATATAACGAGCCATTTGTTTTTTTTTATAATCAGGACTCTAGAAAATTGTATACACGGCTGTGCTTACTAGGCTTAATATATAGCGAGAAATTTCAAATTAGTAGTATTGCACGTGTTTGTCACCTACGTTCGATGCCTACGTTTGGTCCTGATGACCATGGTGATGTGAGATTTTGGAAAATCCTGCAGTTAGTGAATTACTTTGGAACCACGCTCTAGAACCTAAATCATTACGGTTTTCTAGTATCTGATAGAACACGCGATGTTGTATCACAATTTCGACTTCCTTTTAGTGCGTTGTTACCCCTAACCTCTGAGAAATGGCGAATTCTGACCTACCGCCCAATGTAGTCGACATAATTGCTCGGTAAAATCAGGCCATGTCCCAAATCCTGGCAACGGCATTGCAAAATTTAAGAATCCAACAAACTAATACAGTTAATTATACAATTCTATGGGTATTCCAGGACCCCTGAGACTTAATTTAAAGGAATGGTTGGATCAGGTGGTTAATTTTGCATGGCAAACGGGCGTTGACGGGCCACCATAATTACGGATCACTTAGCTGGATCGTTTGAGGAGAAGTGATATTCTGTTGCTCTCAAACTATTAGAACAGATTATGACCAATTAGTCCATTTATCTGAAAAGTTTTGGCCCCGAAGAAACTGTACAGACGCAGAACAATGCTTTCCATGCGCGCGAACAATTAGAAGATGGAAACATGGCCCATTCCAGTCGAATGCGACTCTTATGATCGAACAGTGGATGTAGAAGAAAACTCTGAGCGCTCCGATATGAACAGGCCACGGGACTATGCATTTAAAGAACAATTCATGTCGCGACACGAAGAGAACTTAGGCGAATTTAAATGACTCATAAAGGTAAGACGTTCGCAGAAATGCGAGAAGCCGCCGTACATTTCTTATAGAGACGGAAGTAGATATCTAGAGTAAGAGCAATAGCTGTAGGAGACATCTTAAATGATGACTCGGATGACGACCATGGTGTAAGTACTGGTAAAGTAAACATGACGGTTAGGGCCAATGACTTCGTGTCTAAGAATCCCCTGATACAGCAGTCAGTGGAAGGGCAAGCTCGATTGAGAGAGAGTCGATTGCAGCAACAATAAGAAACTAATCCTCAGGTTCCGAACTTATTTCTGCTGGTGCACCAGCGTTTTGGGATTTGAAGTGGATATAAAACTCATGGACATATGTATGAATGACATAGAAAATTGTATGGCACTGGTAGGGTCGTAGTTTTATTTCTTACTACTGCGAAGAGGAAAGACCTTACAAAACTAATTTTGTTGCGGAAGGGGAAAGTTAACCCGCCCAGACGATAACCAGACATCTCCGATTTCGTGTGAAAATGTTTCGGAAACTAGTGGCATCAGTTGTGATTGGGAGATCAACGGATGATAAGGCATTTGGGATCATCCCATGTGAAGACTGGTGTTTTAGTTTGTGCCGTTGACAGTTCAAAATCTGAAACCGGATCAGAATTATGTTAGGGTGAAATATTGAATGAGTTAGTGGCCAGTAGTCCGACAGCTAAGATAGAAATCGCTAGAGTAAAAGTTAGTTGTATTCTTGATACTGGTGCCGAGACTTCATTAATACTATCTTCGCTTTATCACACATGCATGACGGAAACTATGTTAGGGTTTTAGGCCAATGATGTTGATGTGCCAGTTGAGGGCTTCGTGCAGGTTCCTATACAGGTATTTGGTCACAATGTAGACGCTAATTTCCTGGTTCGCCTGGACACGAGTGTAGTGGAAAAAATCCAACACTCGTAGGCGATGCTACCCTATGATTTGTCGGTGTAATATTTTGAGATCTCGATTGCGAAAGTCGGTTGAACTTTCTGGTCGAAATAGAGATGTCTGAGTGCTTGCCTTCCAGTGATTGAAAGGTGGACAAAGGGATATTGCTTCAGACAGGCTCTCTGTGACTCCGGGCGTTTGACTGGGTGTCGTCCTCAAGTCATAGCTGATAGGAATTGAAACTAGGAACTTATCGACCAACTCCGGATACTGGGTTATTGAAAGGAAAACGTCTTCCCTCGTTTTTTTCCTTTGAGGCGTTTTCGATTCATCCGGTTGAGGCCAAGGATTTTGGGAAACCCGCGATCTTGTGTTGCTTCTGACGGATGTCAGGTTGCAGACATGGATTCCTGTTAACTTTTGGTGGCCAATCCAGGGCGCGATCCGATTGCCATCACAGCTTCCACTAGGATTGCAGAGATCAGAATCGCAGAGTTGGTTGATCACTCTCTCATGACTGGTGGAATTAAGGTCTCGGGTGATAGCCTTGTTGTAAAGTAAGGGGCATTAGATTGTGTTGCTAATTTGAAGAAGTTTAAATTAGGTCAGGAGGCTCTGATGGCGTCTGGTTGGGATCGAGTGTCACTCAAGTGTGATGACGGTGCAGTGTATCATTGGATGGGTAAACTTTCAAGAGAGCAGGCTGTGATTGCAGCTGTGATGCTCAAGTGGCAGGATGCTGTGTTTTCAGTAAGTCCATATAAATTAGATAAGTGTGGCATTATTCCGCACAAGATTGTGGTCTGTGATTCCAGATCAGTTAGTCTCTCCTATCGTTGAATTGCACCTCATCATGTGGATGAAATGACACGAGAGCTGCAGTGCCCCATGGCTAAATGAGGGATACGGGGTCGACCAGCCCATAAGCAAGCAGCATCATTTTGATGCATAAGCGAACAAATTCACCAAGACTGTGTTCGGATTATCGTCAGATTCACTAATAGTAACTACACTTGTTTGGACGATACTTTCCTGAGTTTATTCCAGGTTGATTCTGCGATTTTTTGTTTGCAATGTCGATGAAGGTCATGGGGTTGAACTCTGATCAAAAACTGTTCCATTATATGTTTCTCGGGGGCCAGAAAACCCAAGACACGCATTGTTCTGGAGAGACGGAACTTACTTGGGTAAAAAAAACCGGGAGCAAAGATATCTATTATTTGATAGTCACTGGAAATCGAAACGTAATGATGTTTCATTTTCATTCCGAGATAACATTGATCTTAGCGTACATAAGTCAAGACATTATGGCCAAGTTACATTCATCCTGAAAGATTTTACCATAGATGATGCACACTTACCTCCTGTTAATATATATGGTCGCAATGTCGATGACCCTGATTCGTTGGAATGAGACACTGTGATCAGTTATGGTTCATGGCAGAAGAGGCATTTCCTACCTTGGGATTCCTTATGACCTTCTTTCCGCTTCACAAAAAGGTTGATAAAACAATGGATATCAACAACAGTAACAGGCTATCGTAGCACCAAGTTTCTCTCAGCAGTCCGCAGAATGACTACCAGTGGCTGTGAGCATTAACTGTTGAGATGCCTCCTCCTTTGTTGATAAAGACAGAAGTGACTTGACGAAATAGTAGACCTGTGTGTGCACTATTTATAAATACTTTCAATAATCAATCAACTGGAAATCGTTGATTTTTTACACGAGTTTTGAAATTTCATTGCTCTCAAAATCAGGAGATGCACTTAATATTTCTTGAAATGAACAGTGTCACTTTTCACTCATTTCCACCACCCACGCTTATTTGCACTTAGAAATGAAAATCAGTGAGATTTAGGAAATTATTTGTTTCAAATTATGTTAATAAGTACGTAAACGAGAAATAAGACGAACACCACCACAAGATGAAATAAGGGCGATCACTGGCTCAAAAATGTATTGGTATCGTTTGAAAACTAGAGTTGTGTCCCTTCAAACGCACAGACGCTAACGAGGAACGCATATGTCCATCTATTCTAGTGGCAAACTGTATGCTACGGACACAGGCCCTCAAAACAAGAGAGTTTGGGGGGGGGGGGGTGGTGGTATTAGGGTGAAGTGTCAAATTATGGGGTCTCTATACATAGCCCCATGTTTTATATCATGATCATATTGGGCTCATTTTGAGCCTATTTGCATGACCCTCTCGAGCTGAGGATCATAGGTAAATTCAAATGGCGTCCAGGTAGGGTATCAGAAAAGTGATGTTTTCGTCATATTTCTTCAAAAAATTAACTTTTCTGTATGGAAAAGTGGGTAAATCTATTTTATTTCCTGTCAGATTATTATTTTCTTATTTATCATGCAGTTTTTGCGACGAAAAAGCAAAAATAAAAATATCGAAAAAAAGAAAAAAATGGTCCAAAAAGCTCTTTTTGAAAATGACGTCATAGTGACGTCCATTTTGGCAATTTTGGAGTTTGTATTTTCTTGTAGAGCTTGACGCAATGATAAAGTGACGTAAGCTTCAGCCATCTAGCCTTAGCGATAGCGAAAATATATAGGAGGGGACACTCCCCGCCCCTCCCCAGGCTGCGGTACACCCCGAATCGCCCAGGTCAGATAGGGTTAATGGACGACGGTTGAATATGGAATGATGAATAGACGCTTATAGATGATAAGGATTTGATTCATTCATCATTGAAACTTGTCTGCTTCTCTCGTAAGCCATCCTTTTATTTTATGGATATTTGGAGTTGATGCTAACTGTCCGAATATTGACCCCGAAATTCTTTTGTGGACGACAGCTGGATAATGAATGTCCGATCAGAAGTCTATACTATGATGTTCAGGGCGTGGGCTAATACGATGGAACTATGTATAATAAGCAATGAAAGGGTTTATCCTAAATGTAAGCTTCTATCGTTCATTTATTTGAAAAATCTCCCCTCTAGCGTCAGTGTTATTCGGCAGACAGACTGTTGTTTCATAGCTACCACACGACAAATATGGAAATGATTTGTACAGATATTCAGGACGAGATGTCTGACCACGATTAAATGTCATAGTTCAGGTCAGGGAATTGGATTATTCGTGGAGACTGTGCAGAAATAACTATCAGAATAGAACAATCAATCATATGTTATCACAGCTTTACGAAATAAATGTTTCTATTTATTCGGTTCAGTTTATTTCAATATGCCATACACCTGTAGTGCCACCAATCTTGTAGTGGTTGACCTTAATAAGAGGCATTAGAGAGGTGCTATTTTTAGCCTGGCTCCTGTAACAAATGCAGCGATGTACAGCATTCGAACGAAATATTTCCAGAATAACTTCATTGCTATGAAAAATTGTTTTATCCGTTATACGTGACGGGTATATCATGTCTACTTCTATTGCTCTATTCAGATCGAGTGCTGCATTCAGCAAGTATCCATTGTCAATTTAGTTCGTTATCAACAATCGCGAATTCAACCGAATTTCAGTCAATGAAGATGGTTCCGTCTGTCATAATCTGCTCATTTCGAAGCCGTGGCTTTTTAAACACAGTGTATTAAGACTCTGGTATAGACAATATCTGACACGAAACGCTCATTTGGCGAGTTTCCTTCGTTTGTCAAATGCTTGGATTATTGGTGAGTTAAATTCCTGTCTGCTAATCAACCTATCCGAATTAACAGAAAGGTCAAATAGGACGACTCCATGAGATAAATACCAACGCTTAAATCTGATTTGCTCTTGTTTGGGATTGCCCTCATAGTCATAGTCATAGTAAATTTTATTTAGAGTCGGTGTACATTAGTACAAGGAACATAGCAAACACAAGCTCTGTGGAGCTTTTACGACCGACTTTTAAAATCAATAAACACATAAAAATATACATATATACAAACATAATAAAAATATTTTTATCACAGTTCGATATCACAATTACTTTTTGACTGCTACTGGGAGAAATGGAATAACTCCATTTGTGTATCTATTAAATATATAGCTGCGGGCACATTACTGGCGACATATGGAACAGTTACATTCCTTCCCATTCCATACGTTGATTAGTTTCCTAAAATCGTTAAAATTTGAAGTCGCTCGTATATGTTCGGGGAGATCATTCCATAATTTGGCATTCTTATATCTAAAACTATTTATACCATGCCGCTCAGTCCATGCCGCTTTAGGAAGATCGAGTAAATTAGAGTACCTGAAATTATCAAATCTTTCCTTCTTGTTAACAAGTTGCGATAAATATTCAGGACTATTACTATTTAAAATTTTGAAAGTCTCGATGGCCATCAATCTCAGACGTTTGATATGCAAAGAGGTGGTTTTATATTTCTGTAATAGACCTTCGTAAGAACTCGTGTAATCATGATAGACAAATTTGAGTGCTCTATGATGAATTTTTTCTATCTTCCTCGTGTTTCCGACATTACAAAAATGCCATACTAAGGGGCAAAAATTGAAGTGAGACATAATAAACGCATGATAAATTAATTTCCGACATTCGAGGGATAGATGTTGACCTATACGTTTCAGTACATTGATTTGCTTGGAAGCTTTCTGACAGACATTAGAAACATGGCGATCATACGTTAAAAGATAATCAACTTCCGTTCCAAGTAATTTGACATGTTCGTCACACTTGATATGAAGACCACCGATGTTGAAGGTAGGCCTGTCTTTATATATGCGTTTACCAACTGCCAGTGCCTGAAATTTCTGTGGATTAGCCTGCATATAATTATTGGTAAACCACTCGATTAAGGCCTCACCCTCAGTCTCCAAGACTCTCCTTAATGAGTCCAGTGACGGGTCTGAATACGTTAAAGTGTTGTCATCTGCGTAATTAAAAAGACTAGCCTTTTCAACAAAATAAAGTACATCGTTTATGAATATGTAGAACAGCAGTGGTCCTAAGATAGAACCCTGTGGCACACCTCTAATTATCTGCTTGAATGAACTCCAGTTTGACCTTATTTGTACACATTGCTTTCTATTTTGTAAATAGCTGTCTAGTAAATCGACAGCATCATCCCCCACTCCATATGCTTTCAGCTTTTCAATCATCAGATTATGAAGCAAACCATCAAATGCTTTTGAAAGATCCATAGTATTACTCCTACATTCTTGTTTTCATCCAGTGCACGTTTCCATTCCTCAGTTAGTGCCACGAGTGTAGATTGGCAACTGTAGCCGGATCTGAAAGCCGATAGATATGGATGGAGTATGTTGCTAAAGTATCTTGACAATTGATCGCACATTGCTCGCTCGAAAAGTTTCGATACAACTGGCAAGATACTCACTGGCCTATAGTTATTCGTATCTAAGAGATCGTTTTTCTTGAACACGGGTGTAATCCTCGCCAGTTTGAGCTGATCTGGGAAAATATTTTTATTAAGCATTTCATTTATAACATTTGTAATCGGTCGGAGGATTACTGGTTTTACTAATTTAAATATCTTAACGGAGATGTTGTCTAGCCCAGTTGCTTTTTTATCTCCAATCTTACAAATGTATCTGTCCACATCTTTTTCTTCAACGTGGCTGAAACTCAAATTTGAATTTGATAGAGTGACATTTGCATGTATCGCCTGGCAACTGGGATGATCAGGACCAGAAAATCCGGACTGACTCGGGCTTGTATTTCCTATGTCCCTGGCCACATTTACAAAATAATCATTAAATGTTTCACAAACGATACTTTGATTTGACACAATTTTTTCGTCTTCACATAAGGTAACAGTTTCGTCAATATAACTCCCTTTGTTTGTTAAAAGGGGACGAATTGTGGACCAAAAATCTTTGGATTTTGTCCCACCAGAACATCTTTCGGTGAAATAAGTCTTAATTGATTTACGTTTGAGTTTAGTTACCATGTTTCTCTGTTTTTTGAAATTGTTCCAATTTTTATCAGTATTGTATTTTTGAAATTTCCTGAATAATGCTTTTTTGTGAGTTATAGCCTTCCGTAGTTCTTCATTCATGAAAGGGGCATTACTCTTTCTGTTATACTTTTGTTTGATTGGAATATGCTCATTTAGTCATCATCAAGCATCATCTGGTGTGCCCAGTATATATCACCAGTATCATCAAATACATGGGCAATATGAAATGGTACATGCTCAAGATCATGTAAAAGATTGTTTTCATTTAAATATTTAAAACTTCTGAATACATCTGGTGTTAACTGCAACCGTACCCCTCAGTACAGTAACAATGGCATGATGTCAGTCACTGATTCCTGTCTTCATAAAATACTGAGATTTGTTCGTCAAAAATACATCAACCAGAGAAGGGATGCAGTTTTTCATAAAGCACGTGGCAGACTTCACAATGTTCCGGAGATCAAAAATATCACACAAATCCTTCAATACCTTGCCTTTAGTTTGATGCAGTAGGTCGTAATTTAAATCACCAGCAACAAGAATATTTTCAAAGAGGGTATAGGCTCTGTCTAGTGTTTTTGTAAAGCCGTCTATAAAAACACTATATATCATGCGTGGGGGTTTGTAACCCTGCAGGCGTAATTCAATGGTCAGTGTTAAAATTCTTGTCTTTTATCCTCGACCGTAAAGGACATGGCACGCTATTGCGGCCTTTTGGCCCCCTCTTCAACTTTTACCAGTCCGACCATTACAAATCACGTGACTTCAGTGAGATTGGGTGGACTGCCAAATACCTCACAAGCGCTGCCGTATGAGTAAGGCCACACTGTTCTCAGTCAGCGTTTCACATTAATTTGGCGAGAAAAATTGAAACTGCATTAATGTAAAAAAAAGTTGATTCGTCGATGGCAGATCGTTACATGTTGATAGTGTTAACATTTGCACCAGCTATGTATATATTATATCACGACATGTGCCACGAATATCAATGAAAACATAATATCATCCGATAATAATGCGACATCTTCGAAGTCGATCTTCTGCTTCCTACTTCTACCAACTCGATTCCTCGTTCTGTCTAGTAATGTCGAGATTTCATCAGCATCCATGTCTGTGAAATGTCGACGCAGTGTCATTACATCCACCGATTCGCCCATCGTGTTTTCTATCGAGATGTTTGGAGAAACATCTACAACCGGCGGGAACCAACACATCTTGCTGCTAAACAAATCCAGTCAAGCCGAGCCTGGTATCACCACAAATCTACACCTACTGCACTTGCAAAGAGTACACCGTCGGTGATTTTTGGCGCAAGACACTATAGCAATGTTATTACTTTGGAGACTTGGCACCGCCTGACTTACCTTCAGCTAATAGGGCTTGGTGTGTCGTAGCATCAATCGGTCATCCAGTTCTCTTCCATTTGTAAAACCTCTGTCGGCCTGAGTTGCAAATCAAACCATTTTGCGAATGCGGTGTATTACCCCAGTCTGACTGCTCAACAGATATATTGCGCATTTGGCCTTTTTTCTTCGCTTGCACACAACGACCATTGTCAATTTCACCTTTACATAGCCCAATTCAAAATCGTAAATATTTCAAGCGTCATAGAGAGCTTACTGTGAACAATTCAGATAGAAGTTAGATTTATAAACTCCCACTTGAGTACAATATTCCTTGCTTTATTTGCAGGTAAATTGGTTCTTTTCATGCTGAGCTACATTTATAACGGCACACATATTCGTAAATGCACAGAAAAATAATATCTTCAAAATCCATATTTTTTTTTATACTATATTGATGTAAATAATAACTGTGTTCTTTCTCGTATTCTGAATGTGCATCGGAGTGGGGGACGGAAGTGACAATAAATTATGACAAGAAAAAATGCGGTTAGCCCTTTATGGGATTCGAACCCGATCGACACATGCAAGAAGTTCAAAATAACGCGCTCTTATCCATTACACCACCACGCAATGCGACAGGCGTGCTATCCTGAATTATCCCATTTAATGTTCAGCACTCCACGTGAAAGAATACATCTAATAAAGTTTTAATTTTACATATAAGCCAGTCGAGAACCAAAATCATCTTTGAATAACTATTAAGTATTGACTCAACTAACATTTTTTTGTAAAGTTTGTTTTGGTTCTCGACTGGCCTCACACGTTTATAGAGAAAATAAGGTAGTTATTTTACCCCAAAACTGACGATTTTGCACGAATACACTTCTTCAATGGGTTGTTATTCAAGAACGCCAAGACCGAGTGCCTGACAATTACTCTGAACATACGACAAGATAATATTCTTTAAGCTAACGGAAAAATTCTTTCCTACGCGATATTTCATTTTAGCACTCCAAACCGCACCTCATGGGGGCCGAATCCCCATCAAATCGCGCCAGGTCCTTTCTTGCCCCAGCAGCAACTTTCGAACCAGTGTTATAGCTCGAAAGAAAACGTGTTCATTATCAAGACTGACGGTCGGTAATACATTTCTTGTCTCCACTACCAAGGCATCCACGATGGTCGACAATAAATCTGTTTTTCATTTCGAAAAACATTGGTCATTGTTGACAATGACGATCAACCATAAATCTCTTGCCTCTACTCCCGAAGCAGTGTCCGAAGGAAAACTTTTACCATTCTCTACCATGTCGATCGGCAATAATCTATTGAGCCAGCTCTCTGGTCTGTTGATTGGAGCAGCATTTATGTGTAAAGAAAAGGACTGGTCATTGTGGACAATGACGGCCGACAGTACATTTCTTGAACCTTTTCTTGGGGCTCTTGGAACAATATTTATTTCCAAAGAAATTAAACGCAACATATAACGGTGATGCAGCGAAAATATGTATATCTATTCAGTTCATAGACACTCCTCAATTTCTT
Organism: Hanleya hanleyi; assembly: GCA_036873755.1. Taxonomy (NCBI): domain Eukaryota; kingdom Metazoa; phylum Mollusca; class Polyplacophora; order Lepidopleurida; family Hanleyidae; genus Hanleya; species Hanleya hanleyi. The sequence continues at coordinate 17,903 of JAVTVY010005463.1, read as the reverse complement.
TACGATGTGCTGAGGTTTGGGTAATATCCGATATATTTATTTTGCCTGTATATATTATTCCTCAGAATTTCATTTTCCACTCTGGGGTGGGGTGGGGGATTGGGCGGCATAGAATAACTTTAATTCGTTAATATTACAGTTGATCATAAGCCGTTATTGAAATGTTTTTTTCAAACTAGTATCACATTTTCATATTCCAATAATAGGTTTAAAATGGTTTCAGTCACCACTCCATAAGGTGATAACGATGGCTGCTTGTTCGCAAATATGCTGTTGTTAAGATTATGTTTGTTATTTGAAAATGAAATCATTTTAGTTTGATTTTTAGAAGAATGAATGTTAATAAATCTTTTTACATGGATATTTTATTTTAATCTCTTCATACATGCAGGTAAAGAAGGTGTGCTTTCTAGTGAGATCATTCACATACTTTATTCCGCAATGAAACATTGTTTATTGAACATTGTACTTTTATCGCTGCAAAACTATTCTTCGTATTATATAAATTTTACTCAGATTGCTATTTTCTTCTATTTCTTTATAAATTACATTTTGCTTAAAAGCTTACCATGTTTTTGGCACAACCAGAAAGTGTTTGCTGGGTTTGTGGTCGTTAAAGCAGTCCTATTTAGACCCATTTTTTGTTGATTTCATCCCATCTGGGAGTTCCCTGTTCACAAATCCCGCTCCTGCGTATTTTATCAGGCTCAATTGCCAGATAAATTGGTGTATTAATCGTATATTAAACGCTGGGGTGGGTCCGGAACTGCCGATAATAGATGGTTTGATTTCCGTAGCCATGGTAGTATAGAGAGTTTAGAATGCCATTCCGCCCCAATGATGTTGGTAACTGTTTCCATAATGTTTTCATCATGTCATAGATTCAAATTTGTCTTTATTGCTTCTTTCTACTACAATTTTTTGCCTCTGCTCTCGCAGTATTTTAGTCCGAATAAATCATTGGCCATTGCCGTCAACGACGGTTGACAAGACATATCAAGATTGACAATAAATTTATTGCTTCGCCTACTGGCGAGCCATTATTTTTTAATCATAAGGAAATTGGTCCTTTCGACAATGACGGTCGACAATAAATTTCTTGCGCCTGGTCCTGCAGTGTTTTAGTAAGAATGAATCACAGGTCGTCGTTGACAATGATGGAAGGCAACAAGTATCATGGCTCTAATATCCGAGTTGTGTTTTAATCCAAACGTCCTCATACATTCGTTATTGTTGACAGTGATGGTTGGCAATACATTTCTTGACCCTACCCTTAAAGTTTTTTTTGTTCGAAGGACAAAATGATCATGTCCGAAATTTCATGCTGCGCCTACTCTGGAACGAGTGTTTCAGTCAGAAGAAAACGGTCAATTTCGACTCATCGTGAATGACCAATTTCATGTTCCATACCCTAAAATCATTTTTCATACCAAGCTTGCCACGAAAACATGCACATCCATCTATTCGTTTCAGCTGTAGCAATGACATTTTCAAATCCGCTGTTGTATCTACATTTGTAAGTTAAGTTTCTGTTTAATATTTATTCGACCTAGAAATACTATATGGTTAGCGAAGTTTAGTTATCATTAGCAATTCTTATATATCAAGCGAGAAAGACTACAGTTGGAGAATGAAAGCAATCACCCTAGTAGCATAAAAATATATATAGCTATCTTAACATTTGTTCTTGGTAATTTTGACTTCTGATTCACTGAAAATACAGGTACATTCTATTCACCATTTTGAGCTGCGTATATGTAGTGCCTGTTTCTTCATCTGTAAGTCACTCTGGTTGAACCAAACAATTGCTATAAAGATCGGATTCCCAGCTGATATGCGCAGATATTGTCAACATGTTCAAGATTGACGTTGACATAAAATAAAAATGAAACGCGCCTTATAGGAGATCTAAACAATAAGTTTTCATAATTCCGTTCGTAAATGTGCAAACCCAACTCAAATAGACCAGATGTCATTGGTACGTTATAGCTAGAATTGTGTGATGGCGATGTCTAAACTCTGTCTTCTACAAACTGGAAACGGGGCATTCCATTATAAATATGTGCACTGTAACAGATTATTCAAATTTGCATGTCAAATTTCAGCATATGGCCTGAACTTGGTTGGCTCACTTTCTGGCCTGAGCTTGACAGGCTCACTTTCTGGCCTGAGCTTGACAGGCTCACTTTCAGCGCTGTTGATGATGACCTGCATATGATGTGTACTCACCAAAGCTGATTAGGATTTTTTTAAGAAAAAAATAAAGAAAATATTTTCAGTTCCATTTTCACACATGATCCGTTCTCTTCCACAGAATACTGTACATGGTTCGCATATCGTGACATGCGGACTACGGTCATTTGATATATAGTGTTGCAGTATATTATGGTAGTATTCTACATTTTGGTCCATTGATTCTATTGAAATCCACGCCTATTGTTTGCTATTGTTAGTGCTTGCTAGAGCGAACTCGCGGTGAGCCAAATGATATTTTACTTGGATTTAATCCTATCTGGCATGGGGGCCATTATGCCTCCCTCACACCAAACTTCCTCTTCTATCTCGGGTACGCCAAAAAATGAAAGCTGACCATCCGTTTTAGTTTATCATATTGGGGTCATTTTGAGCGTATTTGCATAGCCCCTCGAGTAGCGAGTCATGGGTAAAATCAAGATGGCAGCCATGTTGGGTACCAGCAAGGTGATGTTTTCGTCATCCCTCTTCAAAGTTCCTGCAATTCTATTTTATATCACAGAAAACACATTCATACAGTATTTGAAAAATCGACGAAAAATGCCTGTTTTGAATATTTCTGATTTTTGCTTACATTTTCTGGAAGAACTTGACACAGGGATATAGTGTGGTAAGATTTAGGCTCCTAGCTCAAGGGGTAAACAAACAATTAGGGGGTACCGAAATGGCCCCAGGCCTGGACAGATTTTAAAAAGCCCAGGCCATGGATATGGATATCAAAGTAGGATATTTTCATATTAGTTCTTGTATCAGAATTCCTAAGTTTAGTTGGCATATGTTTAACATAGAAACAATATTTATGGTGTGGATGCGGCTTTGGAAGTGAATGCAATTAGTCTGATGATATAGGCGCACTGCAAATTCATACATACTGTATATTCATATAATAATTTCAGCTCTTTACGATCGAATGAAATTTCCAAAATTAGTTGATAAGTTTCAAAATTTTTAACTAGAGTTAGTAAATCCAAAACAATATTTCCCATCCCAATTTCCCACCTGATCAATGCTGAAAATCTCCGCATGGTCGTGTATGTTTTACTCCTAGTACTTAAGAAAAAAAACATGATGACTGTAGCCTGTCACCGATTTATCTTCTACTTAATCGTCGCGACATAAACTGCCAATATTGTAATAATGTTGGCGACAATGTATTCGATTCTGTAAAAGATGTTATTTCCATACTTTGTGTGTGTATTTAAATCATATTTGAATTCAACGTCATAATTCATAATGAATTAAATAGACTGGGTTACTCCACCTGCTATATGCATGTGGTAATGTCGCTCTTTGGAGTTATGTTTCCCTTTGAATCATATGAATTGATAGAGCTATTATATCATTGCTCTTTGATTAAGCGGCGGGAGAGACCCTGTCAGTCTAGTTTTTTGTTTTGTTCCTGTGATGTGTTCAAATATGTAGTCAGCAAGTTTCCCACCATGGAGTGGCGCTTATTGAATAATGTGTGGTCCTTATACGACTTACTGTTTCAAGAGTATAGCGTAGTTACTGGTCTGTTATTGAAGAGAGATGTAGTACTTGGTGCATTGAAAAATATCAAACAAATATTCGAATGTGCCTGAGCAAATCATATACCTTTACCACTTCCCTTATATGCAATGTAATTTTTACCTGTATATGGCGAGATTCTGCTGGTGAACGTTTCGTCCCCGAGGCCCGCCGTCTGTACAGAACTTTTGGTCTTTGATATATGTTGGCATTGTGGGAGTTCATGCTGGGTCGACATCGGGCCTTACAGACTAGTCTTTTGTGTTAAATGCCGTCATTTTCATCTGACGACGATACAGCTCGCCAATCCCCAGTGTACGAGTTGTCACAGCGACACAGCTCACCAATTACAAATATACGAGTTGTCAGAGCATTTCCATCATAGCCCTCTAGATTTGTATCTAATTACCGCATATGCCGGTGCTAGGGGCCGTGTGGTCATGTCATCCAAGTTGCCACATGAGCAGGTACAATGAAAGCGTACCTGAGATACAACACATATCACGAATCGTTAGATTCTTGGTATGTGCTTTAGAATAGGTTAACCAGAAGACTATACTGTGAAGTCATGTGGGTCTGTTGGTATGTCGGCACCTCTCCCCACTTCCCTTATATGCGTTGTAATGTATATTATTTATGTATTGTTTTTGTGTTTTTAAAATAGTTTGTTTAAGAGTTTTGTTTATTTTGTTCCTGCGTTTGTCATGCTTCTTTTTCACTGTGTCCATCTTATAAAGTTTCTGTTATATGCATATAACTTAGCAAAAAGATCTGTTATAAAACGCATTTTTGAACTAAAACACCATGACAGTAGGGGCAAACAATTTAATGTCGACCGCCATTGTTGGCATTGGCGAATGGTTTCCGTCGGACTAGAACTTTGGGTCAAGAGTATGGCCGAGAATTTTATCATCGTCCGTCATTTTCACCAACGACCAAAGCTTTATTTCGGACTAGAACACTGATTCAATAGTGAAATTTATTGGTTTATCATTGCACATTGGTTTCTTCTGAGATTACCGGTAGGAATGTATTCCCATTCAATTGCATTCGAGTGCGGAAATTTAATCCGGAATTGAAACTTCCTTGTAACAACACTGATTCGAAATTTGATAGATTTTATTTATCGTCATTATCGAGAGTGAAGGTCAGGAATAAAATTCTGCTTCGAAGCTACTCTCGAAGCAGTGTTTTATTCCTCACTCAATTATTATCGACCATAATGGCCGAAAGCGAATAATGTACCCCTTTGTTAATAGACTACCATTAAATTAGGGTCAGGAATATATATCAATCATTTCTTACAGACTAAAACAGTGGTTCGCGAGTAGAGGAGATAAATTTATTCTGTACCTTCAATATGTTGGGAACTGAGTGCATGGAGGGTTTGTAAGAATTCCAGTCACATTCCAGTAAAATGTCGCATTTCTCAGGTTTCGTCGACATACATGGCAGAAAGATGCGATAGTGGCTGGCAATTTGACTGTTTTCTTAGCAAGCAAGCCGATGAGTAGACGATCATATTGGGGTACTCAAACAATATGTTTTTGTTATATACTGAATTAATCTAACAGATCTACCTAGCATTATTGTGGATTGCGATAACTTCTGTTTTGTATTTCTGGTGAGCAACCAGCTCTTTTGTTTATCCTGCGAAGTTAGAGACTATTCTGTGAAGTCATGTGACGCAGTCAGTATGTCGGTACCTCTTCCCACTTCCCTTATATGTGTTGTAATTCAAGTGCAAGGGCAGTAAAGTAGAAAGTAATAAGAAGGATATATAGTCCACAAAGGTCACGTCTAATGCTCATTCAAAACCGTTTACGCTCATTATCTGGGCATGCACTTATGCCAAAAGAAGAAAACACGATATACATGGAAAATTCAATCAATCGAATAATAAACTCGCCCTGCATGATGCCCAGATTGAACACAATCCCAGTGCTGAATACGAATGGAATATATAGTGAACCTCGAGAGTTTCAGAGCAACAAAACGTGAGGAGAAGGCTTTTGTGTTTAATAATGTTAGCGCTGTTGTCTGCGTCATCTAAAACAAATGTTTTATTTTTTTATGTTATTCATATTGGAATAGGCTGACATCCTTTTGGTTAACATTTTACCTGGCCTGGAGAAGCACTTTGCGACCCCGCCCCTATTGCTTTTTTCCTCCTGTCTCCAAAGCGACAAACAATAAGAACTCATGTCTTGAGTTTGTAGATTATCATATAGGGGTCATTTTGCATGACCCCCCACCCCCCATCCGCCCCCGAGATCATGAGTAAATTCAAAATGACGGCAATGTGGAATACGAGTAAAGTGATCTTTTCGTCAGATTTCTTCAAAAGATGTGCTTCTCTGTAAGGCAAAGTGATACTAATTAGGTACAAATTTCCTATCAGACTATTATTTAGTAATTTTTCACGAAGTCTTTGGGACGAAAACGCCTAAATAATGAAATAATAAAATCTGACAAAACATCGACCAAAAATGTCTTTCTTGAAAATGACGCCATCATGGCGGTAATCTTGGATTTTTTATTTTTACATTTTTTATTAGAGCTTGTCCCAAAGATATAGTGTGGAAAGTTTCAGGCCTCTAACCTTAGGGATAACGAAAATGTATAGGGGACACCTCTCCCCCCACAAGACCGCATGTGAGGTTAGGGTTAGGGTTAGGGTCTAGATCTAACCATGTGATGCTGTACTCTGGTGGATTTCAAGTTGTCACAGATTCTCCATTAATGAGAAGCATCAGCAGTAACATGAACTTCGTCCAACACGCCATTGTCGTGTACAATGCTATGTTCCCATATAAAAACGTATCATATAACGATCATATAATGCTGCTATCCCTAAGTTTGTCAAGGCTGGACCACCAGCTGAGCTACGGCGCATGCAAGAACTCGTGTTATTTAAGGTCCATACTTCATGTAAGTAAGCACGAGAGAGATATCCTCTCCTTATTGGCGTTTACGCCAATGGCATTCAACTTTAATAGGGTGGGTGGGTGGGTGGTGGTGGTTGGAGACCGTGATACATGGACATTGAACAAGGAGTATTTCTGTGACCGGCAGAATGAAGCGACAGAATGGCCGTATGCTGTCTGTTTTGGGGGAGACGTCAGAATGGCAGAATGAAAATCGTGGTCGAGTAGGCCTTCTTTTATTTTGGCGACGGCACTATGGCACAATGAAGCTCTCTCAATTTATCAAGTATTTACAAATAGGACTATTACTGTGGCCGGCAGAATGAAGCGGCAGAATGACCGTAGTCTCCCTTATTTGGGGAAGACGGCAGAATGGCACAATGAAAATTATGGCCTTGTACTCGTTTTTTTTATCACGGCAGAATGTCTCAATTAAACTTTCTCAATTGATCAACTATTTAATTAGTCTTTTTTTTTATCACGGCAGAATGATCCAACCGATCCAATTCAACATTTCCAACTTATCAACTATTTAAAATATAAAAACTAGAAGGATTTCTCTTTTTTTTTGGGTGCACGGCACAATGTCACTTTCTCAATGTATCAAGTATTTAAAATACAAGGATTTCTGTGATCGGAAGAATGAAGTGACAGACTGACCGTACTCTTTGTTAATTTTTTTTAGACACAAAATGTGTCAATGTTACATACATATATGTAGGAGGATTTGACATCGATTGAAAAATGTAGGCCTACATATACAGCAAGGCTATCAAAGAGCTCGCCTGGTATTTCCTTCCGATATGTATTATTCTTTCCTTGCCATGCTTCATCCACTCCAGTTGTGTACCAATTCATAAACATCCCCTCCATCGTGAAATGATGGACAATGTGTACGGCATGTGTATGGCAAGTTTAGGCTCAATTGTTTTACTTAATTGGAAAGTAAAGCAGAGCCTGTGTTCAGTGATCCGTCAGTTCAGCTACTTGGATAGTTTCTTTGGTCGCTGTTCTATCTCTTAATCTGCATGCATGCGAGACCTTGGAAAGTAAAGCAGAGCCTGTGTACTGATCCGCGAGTTCAGCTGCTTGGGTTCTAAAACTTAAGTATTTTGTGGAAAATACGTCTCGTCACAAATTATGTAAAGATTAGTTGTAAAAATATTTATTGTTATATAAATAGGCCGATTCTCTGCAAATGTTATCATTACCCGAACACATCCTCCAGTGCGGAGGCAAGGAGTAGGGGGAGGGGGCGGTGCGTCCCCCTGTCACCAGGTCTTAAATCCGAGAATGTCTCCTGATCAGTACTCCATTTCTGTGGAGTGTTTGTTGGCGGTTTCAAGTCATAAATCTTTAAGCCATCCGGAATGACCCGAATATTTCAGGGAACATATTTTCGAAGGATCTGGTCTGTTTGATGCTGTGTTTTGTATTGGTAATTTTGGTGCATCTTCCATGCAAGGATCACGAAATTGGCGAAGAGTGTCTTTTAGCGGCATTTGAAACATTTCCATAAGGGGTCGGTGGTCGGGCTGAGAGTGGTAAATCACTTTGCCTGTCGGCCTATACTACTGCGGTAATGTATCTCTTCGTAGAAACGGCGTTACGGCGTTTGGCAGTGTCAACCAGTGTTAGGGAGGAATGTATGTCAAGTCGAGTGTCAAAGCGGTGTTAGGGAGGAATGTACGTGAAGTCGAGTGTCAACCAGTGTTAGGGAGGAATGTATGTCAAGTCGAGTGTCAAAGCGATGTTAGGGAGGAATGTACGTCAAGTCTAATGTCAAAGCGGTGTTAGGGAGGAATGTGCGTGAATTCGAGTGTCAACCAGTGTTAGGGAGGAATGTATGTGAAGTCGGGTGGCAAAGCGGTGTTAGGGAGGAATGTACGTGTAGTCGAGTGTCAAAGCGGTGTTAGGGAGGAATGTATTTGAAGTCGAATGTCAAAGCGGTGTTAGGGAGGAATGTATGTGAAGAAGACTGTCAAAGCAGTGTTAGGGAGGAATGTATGTGAAGTCGAGTGTCAAAGCGGGATTAGGACTTAGGGTTAGGTATGCTTCATAACTATCAGGTTTAGGGTCAGTTCAGCTATAGAAGTCAGATAATTTCTCCACCAAAGCGTAACTAGGGTAATGTCGAAGCTGGGTGTTAGGCAGGAGTGTGCTTGAAGTTGACTTTCAAAGCACTGTTAGGAAGGAATATATCTGAAGTGCAGTGTCAAAGCGGTATTAGGGAAAAATGTACGTGCAATCGAGTGTCAAAGCTGTATTAGGGAGGAATGTATGTTTAGGTGAGTGTCAAAGCAGTGTCACGGAATGTATGTCAAGTCGAATGTCAAATTGTTGTTAGGGAGGAATGTACGTGGAGTCAAGTGTCAAAGCGGTGTTAGAGAGGAATGTATGTGAAGTCGAGTGTCAGAGCGGTGTTAGGGAGGAATGTATGTCAAATCGAGTGTCAAAGCGGTGTTAGAGAGGAATGTACGTGAAGTCGAGTGTCAACCAGTGTTAGGGAGGAATGTATGTCAAGTCGAGTGGCAAAGCGGTGTTAGGGATGAATGTATGTCAAGTCGAGTGTCAAAGTGGTGACTTAGGGAGGAATGTATGTGAAGTCGACTGTCAAAGCTGTGTTTGGGAGGAATGTATGTAATGTTGAGTGTCAAAGGTGGTATTAGGACTCGGGGTTAGGTATGCTTCATAACTATCAGGTGTAGGGTCATTTCAGCTATAGAAGTCAGATAATTTCTCCACCAAAGCGTAACTAGGGTAATGTCGAAGCTGGGCGTTCAGCATGAGTGTGCTTGATGTTGACTTTCAAAGCACTGTTAGGAAGGAATATATCTGAAGTGCAGTGTCAAAGTGATGTTAGGGAAAAATGTATGTGGAGTCGAATGTCAAAGCAGTCTTCGGGTTGCATTGCACGTGAAGTCCAGTGTCAACCGGTGTTGGGGAGGAATGTATGTAAAATCGAGTGTCAAAGCGGTGTTAGGGAGGAATGTACGTCAAGTCAAGTGTCAAAGCGGTGTTAGGGAGGAGTACGTCAAGTCAAGTGTCAAAGCGGTGTTAGGGAGGAATGTATGTCAGGTCGAGTGTCAAAGCGGGATTAGGACTTAGGGATAGGTATGCTTCATAACTATCACGTTTAGGGTCATTTCAGCTTAGAAGTGCAGTGTCAAAGCAGTGTTAGGGAAAAATGTACGTTGAGTCGAATGTCAAAGCGGTGTTCGGGATGAATGTATGTGAAGTCGAGTGTGAAAGCGGAGTGAGGGAGTAATGTACATGAAGTCGACTGTCAAAGCGCTGTTAGGGAGGAATGTACGTCAAGTCGAGTATCAAAGCGGTGTTAGAGAGGAATGTACGTCAAGTCGACTGTCAAAGCGGTGTTAGGGAGGAATGTATGTCAGGTCGAGTGTCAAAGCGGGATTAGGACTTAGGGTTAGGTATGCTTCATAACTATCAGGTTTAGGGTCAGTTCAGCTATAGAAGTCAGATAATTTCTCCACCAAAGCGTAACTAGGGTAATGTCGAAGCTGGGTGTTAGGCAGGAGTGTGCTTGAAGTTGACTTTCAAAGCAGTGTTAGGAAGGAATATATCTGAAGTGCAGTGTCAAAGCGGTATTAGGGAAAAATGTACGTGCAATCGAGTGTCAAAGCTGTATTAGGGAGGAATGTATGTTTAGGTGAGTGTCAAAGCAGTGTCACGGAATGTATGTCAAGTCGAATGTCAAATTGTTGTTAGGGAGGAATGTACGTGGAGTCAAGTGTCAAAGCGGTGTTAGGGAGGAATGTATGTGAAGTCGAGTGTCAAAGCGGTGTTAGGGAGGAATGTACGTCAAGTCGAGTGTCAAAGCGGTGTTAGGGAGGAATGTACGTCAAATCGAGTGTCAAAGCGGTGTTAGGGAAGAATGTACGTGAAGTCGAGTGTCAACCAGTGTTAGAGAGGAATGTGTCACGTCGAGTGGCAAAGCGGTGTTGGGGAGGAATGTATGTGAAGTCGAGTGTCAAAGTGGTGTTAGGGAGGAACGTATTTGAAGTTGAATGTCAAAGCGGTGTTAGGGAGGAATGTATGTGAAGTTGACTGTCAAAGCGGTGTTAGGGAGGAATGTATGTAATGTTGAGTGTCAAAGCGGTATTAGGAATTAGGGTTAGGCATGCTTCATAGCTATCAGGTTTAGGGTCATTTCAGCTATAGAAGTCAGATAATTTCTCCACCAAAGCGTAACTAGGGTAATGTCGAAGCTGGGCGTTCAGCATGAGTGTGCTTGAAGTTGACTTTCAAAGCACTGTTAGTAAGGAATATATCTGAAGTGCAGTGTCAAAGCGGTTTTAGGAAAAAATGTACGTGCAATCGAGTGTCAAAGCTGTATTAGGGAGGAATGTATGTTTAGGTGAGTGTCAAAGCAGTGTCACGGAATGTATGTCAAGTCGAATGTCAAATTGTTGTTTGGGAGAAATGTATGTGAGTCAAGTGTCAAAGCGGTGTCAGGGAGGAATGTACGTCAAGTCGAGTGTCAAAGCGGTGTCAAGGAGGAATGTACGTCAAGTCGAGTGTCAGAGCGGTGTTAGGGAGGAATGTATGTCAAATCGAGTGTCAAAGCGGTGTTAGAGAGGAATGTACGTGAAGTCGAGTGTCAACCAGTGTTAGGGAGGAATGTATGTCAAGTCGAGTGGCAAAGCGGTGTTAGGGAGGAATGTATGTGAAATCGAGTGTCAAAGTGGTGTTAGGGAGGAATGTATTTGAAGTTGAATGACAAAGCAGTGTTAGGGAGGAATGTATGTGAAGTTGACTGTCAAAGCGGTGTTAGGGAGGAATGCATGTGAAGTCCGAGTGTCAAAGCGGTGTTAGGGAGGAATGTATGTAATGTTGAGTGTCAAAGCGGTATTAGGACTTAGGGTTAGGTATGCTTCATAACTATCAGGTTTAGGATCATTTCAGCTATAGCAGTCCGATAATTTCTCCACCAAAGCGTAACTAGGGTAATGTCGAAGCTGGGCGTTCAGCATGAGTGTGCTTGAAGTTGACTTTCAAAGCACTGTTAGGAAGGAATATGTCTAAATTGCCGTGTCAAAGCGGTATTAGGGAAAAATGTACGTGCAATCGGGTGTCTAAGCTGTATTAGGGAGGAATGTATGTTTAGGTGAGTGTCAAAGCAGTGTCACGGAATGTATGTCAAGTCGAATGTCAAATTGTTATTAGGGAGAAATGTATGTGGAGTCAAGTGTCAAAGCGGTGTTAGGGAGCAATGTATGTGAAGTCGAGTGTCAAAGCGGTGTTAGGGAGGAATGTATTTCAAATCGAGTGTCAAAGCGGTGTTAGGGAGGAATGTACGTCAAGTCGAGTGTCAACCAGTGTTAGGGAGGAATGTATGTGAAGTTGAATGTCAAAGCGGTGACTTAGGGAGCAATGTATGTGAAGTCGACTGGCAAAGCTGTGTTAGGGAGGAATGTATGTAATGTTGAGTGTCAAAGCGGTATTAGGACTCAGGGTTAGGTATGCTTCATAACTATCAGGCTTAGGGTCATTTCAGCTGTAGAAGTCAGATAATTTCTCCACCAAAGCGTAACTAGGGTAATGTCGAAGCTGGGCGTTCAGCATGAGTGTGCTTGAAGTTGACTTTCAAAGCACTGTTAGGAAGGAATATATCTGAAGTGCAGTGTCAAAGCGGTGTTAGGAAAAATGTATGTGGAGTCGAATGTCAAAGCAGTCTTAGGGTTGCATTGTACGTGAAGTCGAGTGTCAACCGGTGTTAGGGAGGAATGTATGTAAAGTCGAGTGTCAAAGCGGTGTTAGGGAGGAATGTACGTCAAGTCAAGTGTCAAAGCGGTGTTAGGGAGGAGTACGTCAAGTCAAGTGTCAAAGCGGTGTTAGGGTGTTAGGGTGTTAGCGGTGTTAGCGGTGTATGTCAGGTCGACTGTCAAAGCGGGATTAGGACTTAGGGTTAGGTATGCTTCATAACTATCAGGTTTAGGGTCAGTTCAGCTATAGAAGACAGATAATTTCTCCACCAAAGCGTAACTAGGGTAATGTCGAAGCTGGGTGTTAGGCATGAGTGTGCTTGAAGTTGACTTTCAAAGCACTGTTAGGAAGGAATATCTGAAGTGCAGTGTCAAAGCGGTATTAGGGAAAAATGTACGTGCAATCGAGTGTCAAAGCTGTATTAGGGAGGAATGTATGTTTAGGTGAGTGTCAAAGCAGTGTCACGGAATGTATGTCAAGTCGAATGTCAAATTGTTGTTAGGGAGGAATGTACGTGGAGTCAAGTGTCAAAGCGATGTTAGGGAGGAATGTACGTCAAGTCGAGTGTCAAAGCGGTGTTAGGGAGGAATGTACGTCAAATCGAGTGTCAAAGCGGTGTTAGGGAGGAATGTATGTCAAGTCGAATGTCAAATTGTTGTTTGGGAGAAATGTATGTGGAGTCAAGTGTCAAAGCGGTGTTAGGGAGGAATGTACGTGAAGTCGAGTGTCAACCAGTGTTAGGGAGGAATGTATGTCACGTCGAGTGGCAAAGCGGTGTTAGGGAGGAATGTATGTGAAGTCGAGTGTCAAAGTGGTGTTAGGGAGGAACGTATTTGAAGTTGAATGTCAAAGCGGTGTTAGGGAGGAATGTATGTGAAGTTGACTGTCAAAGTGGTGTTAGGGAGGAATGTATTTTGAAGTTGAATGTCAAAGCGGTGTTAGGGAGGAATGTATGTGAAATCGACTGTCAAAGCTGTGTTAGGGAGGAATGTATGTGAAGTCGAGTGTCAAAGCTGTGTTAGGGAGGAATGTGTGTAATGTTGAGTTTCAAAGCGGTATTAGGACTTAGGGTTAGGTATGCTTGATAACTATCAGGTTTAGGGTCATTTCAGCTAGTCGAATGTCAAATTGTTGTTTGGGAGAAATGTATGTGGAGTCAAGTGTCAAAGCGGTGTTAGGGAGGAATGTATGTGAAGTCGAGTGTCAAAGCGGTGTTAGGGAGGAATGTACGTCAAGTCGAGTGTCAAAGCGGTGTTAGGGAGGAATGTATGTCAATCGAGGTCAGCGGTGTTAGGAGGAATGTACGAAGTCGAGTGTCAACCAGTGTTAGGGAGGAATGTATGTCAAGTCGAGTGGCAAAGCGGTGTTAGGGAGGAATGTATGTGAAGTCGAGTGTCAAAGTGGTGTTAGGGAGCAATGTATTTGAAGTTGAATGTCAAAACGGTGTTAGGGAGGAATGTATGTGAAGTTGACTGTCAAAGCGGTGTTAGGGAGGAATGTATGTGAAGTCGAGTGTCAAAGCGGTGTTAGGGAGGAATGTATGTAATGTTGAGTGTCAAATCGGTATTAGGACTTAGGGTTAGCTATGCTTCATAACTATCAGGTTTAGGGTCATTTCAGCTATAGAAGTCAGATAATTTCTCCACCAAAGCGTAACTAGGGTAATGTCGAAGCTGGGCGTTCAGCATGAGTGTGCTTGAAGTTGACTTTCAAAGCACTGTTAGGAAGGAATATATCGTGTCAAAGCTGTATTAGGGAGGAATGTATGTTTAGGTGAGTGTCAAAGCAGTGTCACGGAATGTATGTCAAGTCGAATGTCAAATTGTTATTAGGGAGAAATGTATGTGGAGTCAAGTGTCAAAGCGGTGTTAGGGAGGAATGTATGTGAAGTCGAGTGTCAAAGCGGTGTTAGGGAGGAATGTACGTCAAGTCGAGTGTCAAAGCGATGTTAGGGAGGAATGTATGTCAAATCGAGTGTCAAAGCGGTGTTAGGGAGGAATGTACGTCAAGTCGAGTGTCAACCAGTGTTAGGGAGGAATGTATGTCAAGTCGAGTGGCAAAGCGGTGTTAGGGAGGAATGTATGTGAAGTCGAGTGTCAAAGTGGTGTTAGGGAGGAATGTATTTTGAAGTAGAATGTCAAAGCGGTGTTAGGGAGGAATGTATGTGAAGTCGACTGTCAAAGCTGTGTTAGGGAGGAATGTATGTGAAGTCGAGTGTCAAAGCTGTGTTAGGGAGGAATGTATGTAATGTTGAGTGTCAAAGCGGTATTAGGACTCAGGGTTAGGTATGCTTCATAACTGTCAGGTTTAGGGTCATTTCAGCTATAGAAGTCAGATAATTTCTCCACCAAAGCGTAACTAGGGTAATGTCGAAGCTGGGCGTTCAGCACGAGTGTGCTTGAAGTTGACTTTCAAAGCACTGTTAGGAAGGAATATATCTGAAGTGCAGTGTCAAAGCGGTATTAGGGAAAATGTACGTGCAATCGAGTGTCAAAGCTGTATTAGGGAGGAATGTATGTTTAGGTGAGTGTCAAAGCAGTGTCACGGAATGTAGGTCATGTCGAATGTCAAATTGTTGTTAGGGAGGAATGTACGTGGAGTCAAGTGTCAAAGCGGTGTTAGGGAGGAATGTATGTGAAGTCGAGTGTCAAAGCGATGTTAGGGAGGAATGTACGTCAAGTCGAGTGTCAAAGCGGTGTTAGGGAGGAATGTATGTCAAATCGAGTGTCAAAGCGGTGTTAGGGAGGAATGTACGTGAAGTCGAGTGTCAACCAGTGTTAGGGAGGAATGTATGTCAAGTCGAGTGGCAAAGCGGTGTTAGGGAGGAATGTATGTGAAGTCGAGTGTCAAAGTGGTGTTAGGGAGGAATGTATTTTGAAGTTGAATGTCAAAGCGGTGTTAGGGAGGAATGTATGTGAAGTCGACTGTCAAAGCGGTGTTAGGGAGGAATGTATGTGAAGTCGAGTGTCAAAGCGGTGTTAGGGAGGAATGTATGTAATGTTGAGTGTCAAAGCGGTATTAGGGCTTAGGGTTAGGTATGCTTCATAACTATCAGGTTTAGGGTCATTTCAGCTATAGAAGTCAGATAATTTCTCCACCAAAGCGTAACTAGGGTAATGTCGAAGCTGGGCGTTCAGCATGAGTGTGCTTGAAATTGACCTTCAAAGCACTGTTAGGAAGGAATATATCTGAAGTGCAGTGTCAAAGCGGTATTAGGGAAAAATGTACGTGCAATCGAGTGTCAAAGCTGTATTAGGGAGGAATGTATGTTTAGGTGAGTGTCAAAGCAGTGTCACGGAATGCATGTCAAGTCGAATGTCAAATTGTTGTTTGGGAGAAATGTATGTGGAGTCAAGTGTCAAAGCGGTGTTAGGGAGGAATGTATGTGAAGTCGAGTGTCAAAGCGGTGTTAGGGAGGAATGTACGTCAAGTCGAGTGTCAAAGCGGTGTTAGGGAGGAATGTATGTCAAATCGAATATCAAAGCGGTGTTAGGGAGGAATGTACGTGAAGTCGAGTGTCAACCAGTGTTAGGGAGGGATGTATGTCAAGTCGAGTGGCAAAGCGGTGTTAGGGAGGAATGTATGTGAAGTCGAGTGTCAAAGTGGTGTTAGGGAGGAATGTATTGTGAAGTTGACTGTCAAAGTGGTGTTAGGGAGGAATGTATTTTGAAGTTGAATGTCAAAGCGGTGTTAGGGAGGAATGTATGTGAAGTCGACTGTCAAAGCTGTGTTAGGGAGGAATGTATGTGAAGTCGAGTGTCAAAGCTGTGTTAGGGAGGAATGTATGTAATGTTGAGTTTCAAAGCGGTATTAGGACTTAGGGTTAGGTATGCTTCATAACTATCAGGTTTAGGGTCATTTCAGCTAGTCGAATGTCAAATTGTTGTTTGGGAGAAATGTATGTGGAGTCAAGTGTCAAAGCGGTGTTAGGGAGGAATGTATGTGAAGTCGAGTGTCAAAGCGGTGTTAGGGAGGAATGTACGTCAAGTCGAGTGTCAAAGCGGTGTTAGGGAGGAATGTACGTCAAATCGAGTGTCAAAGCGGTGTTAGGGAGGAATGTAAGTGAAGTCAAGTGTCAACCAGTGTTAGGGAGGAATGTATGTCACGTCGAGTGGCAAAGCGGTGTTAGGGAGGAATGTATGTGAAGTCGAGTGTCAAAGTGGTGTTAGGGAGGAATGTATTTGAAGTTGAATGTCAAAACGGTGTTAGGGAGGAATGTATGTGAAGTTGACTGTCAAAGTGGTGTTAGGGAGGAATGTATGTGAAGTCGAGTTTCAAAGCGGTGTTAGGGAGGAATGTATGTAATGTTGAGTGTCAAAGCGGTATTAGGACTTAGGGTTAGCTATGCTTCATAACTATCAGGTTTAGGGTCATTTCAGCTATAGAAGTCAGATAATTTCTCCACCAAAGCGTAACTAGGGTAATGTCGAAGCTGGGCGTTCAGCATGAGTGTGCTTGAAGTTGACTTTCAAAGCACTGTTAGGAAGGAATATATCTGAAGTGCAGTGTCAAAGCGGTATTTAGGGAAAAATGTACGTGCAATCGAGTGTCGAAGCTGTATTAGGGAGGAATGTATGTTTAGGTGAGTGTCAAAGCAGTGTCACGGAATGTATGTCAAGTCGAATGTCAAATTGTTATTAGGGAGAAATGTATGTGGAGTCAAGTGTCAAAGCGGTGTTAGGGAGAAATGTATGTGAAGTCGAGTGTCAAAGCGGTGTTAGTGAGGAATGTACGTCAAGTCGAGTGTCAAAGCGGTGTTAGGGAGGAATGTATGTCAAATCGAGTGTCAAAGCGGTGTTAGGGAGGAATGTACGTCAAGTCGAGTGTCAACCAGTGTTAGGGAGGAATGTATGTCAAGTCGAGTGTCAAAGTGGTGTTAGGGAGGAATGTATTTGAAGTTGAATGTCAAAGCGGTGTTAGGGAGGAATGTATGTGAAGTCGACTGTCAAAGCTGTGTTAGGGAGGAATGTATGTGAAGTCGAGTGTCAAAGCTGTGTTAGCGAGGAATGTATGTAATGTTGAGCGTCAAAGCGGTATTAGGACTCAGGGTTAGGTATGCTTCATAACTATCAGGTTTAGGGTCATTTCAGCTATAGAAGTCAGATAATTTCTCCACCAAAGCGTAACTAGGGTAATGTCGAAGCTCGGCGTTCAGCACGAGTGTGCTTGAAGTTGACTTTCAAAGCACTGTTAGGAAGGAATATATCTGAAGTGCAGTGTCAAAGCGGTATTAGGGAAAAATGTACGTGCAATCGAGTGTCAAAGCTGTATCAGGGAGGAATGTATGTTTAGGTGAGTGTCAAAGCAGTGTCACGGAATGTATGTCAAGTCGAATGTCAAATTGTTGTTTGGGAGAAATGTATGTGGAGTCAAGTGTCAAAGCGGTGTTAGGGAGGAATGTATGTGAAGTCGAGTGTCAAAGCGCTGTTAGGGAGGAATGTACGTCAAGTCGAGTGTCAAAGCGGTGTTAGAGAGGAATGTATG